>CM042693.1:163350163-163591695 GCA_023614405.1 Avena insularis | reverse complement strand
TCTAAACAAACCATAAGGATCCAGTGTCATTGGCATGTGTTCTTTTCATGAACCACACGGATCCACCGGTGTCATTGCATGTCTGTTCCTCATGAACACACATAAGGATCCACAGTGTCATTGCATATACATTCTTTTCATGAACCACATAAATTGCATGTGTTCTTCTAAACAAACCACATAAGGATCCACGGTGTCATTGCATATACATGTTCTTTTCATGAACCACACCGGTGTCATTGCATATGCTTTTTATGAACCACACCCGGTGTCATTGCATGTGTGTTCTTTTCATGAACCACATAAGGATCCAGTGTCATTGCATGTTTGTTCTTCTCATGAACCACACACAGGATCCACCAGTGTCATTGGATGTATGTTCTTTTCATGAACCACACCTAGTGTCATTGCATGTGTGTTCTTCAAACACCACATAAGGATCCACTAGTGTCATTCCATCTCATTCTTTTCATGAACCACACCCGGTGTCATTGCATGTCATTTCTTTTCATGAACAACACCGGTGTCATTGCATATGTTCTTTTCATGAACCACATAAGGATCTCAGTGTCATTGCATGTGTTCTTCTCATGAACCACACGTGGATCCACCGGTGTCATTGCATGTGTTCTTATCATGAACCACACCCGGTGTCATTGCATTGCATATACATTATTTTCATGAACAACACCGGTGTCATTGCATGTCGATTCTTTTCATGAACCACATAAGGATCCACCAGTGTCATTGGATGTGTGTTCTTTTCATGAACCACACCCAGTGCCATTGCATGTGTGTTCTTCTAAACAAACCACATAAGGATCCACCAGTGTCATTGCATGTGTTCTTATCATGAACCACATAAGGATCCACCGGTGTCATTGCATGTTATTCTTTTCATGAACCACATAAGGATCCACCAGTGTCATTGCATGTCTGTCTTTTCATGAACCACACCGGTGTCATTGCATGTGTTCTTCTAAACAAACCACATAGGATCCAGTGTCATTGCATGTGCATTTCTTTTCATGAACCACACCCCGATCCACGTGTCATGCATATGTTCTTTTATGAACCACAGTGTCATTACATGTGTGTTCTTTTCATGAACCACATAAGGATCCACGGTGTCATTGCATGTGTGTTCTTCTAAGCAAACCGCCAGGATCCACAGTGTCATTGCAGAGTACATTCTTTTCGCGAACCACACTAGTATCATTTCATGTATGTTCTTCTAAACAAACCATATAGGATCCACGGTGTCATTTGCACGTATACATTATTTTCATGAACCAAACTAGTGTAATTGCATGTGTGTTCTTCTAAGCAAACCACATAAGTCCCACAGTGTCATTGCATATACATTCTTTTTCATAGACCACATAGGATCCACAGTGTCATTGCATGTGCTGATGCTTTTCATGAACCACTTAAGGATCCACAGTGTCGTAGTATATACCCATTCTTTTCATGAACCACATAAGAGATCACAGTGTTATTGCATATGCATTCTTTTTCGCCTTTACATAGGATCTGAGTGTTGCCCATGTCTGTTCTTTTCATGAACCACACCAGTGTCATGCATGTATTCTTTTCATGCTCCCACCAGTGTCATTGCATGTTTTATTTCTTTTCGCCAAGAAAGCGCACGTTGTCCTTTGCATATGCAGTGCTTTTTATGAACCATGAGATCTAGTGTGGGTGATGTTGTTCTTCTCATGAACCACACGTGGATCCACTGGTGTCGTATTGCAGTGTGCATTCTTTCTAAAAGCTACATAAGGATCCACTACAGTGTCATTGGTGTGTTCTTTTGGCGGACATCCACACCTAGTGTCATCAGCATGTGTGTTCTTCTAAACAAACAACATAAGGACCTTACCACCGGTGTCATTGCATCTTACGTTTCTTTTCATGAACCACACCCAAAGTGTCATTGCATATCTCGTTCTTTTCATGAATACGACACCCAAAGGTGTCATGCATGTCCGAGCTTCTTTTCATGAACCACATAAGTATCTTCCAGCTGAGTGTCATTGGATGTGTGTTCTTCTCATGAGAACCACACGTGGATCCACCCAGGTCATGATTGCATGTCTGAGCATTTACAAATAAACAAAATCCACATAGGATTCACTGATGTCATTTGGATGTGTGTTCTTTTCGCATGAACCCTGCCCGGTGTCATTGCATGCTGGGTTCTTCTAAACAAACCACATAAGGACCACAGAGTGTCATTGCAGTCCTGCAGTCTTATCATGAACCACACCAGGATCCAGCAGAGTGTCATTGCATATCCGCCTTCTTTGGGGAACTGCACATAGGATCCACTGTGTGTCATTGCATGTCTAGTCTTTTTCATGAACCACACAACAGTGTCCTAATGCATGTGTGTTCTTCTAAACAAACCACATAAGAGGATCACAGTGTGTCATTGCCACGATGTACATTCTTTTCATGAACCACACCCCAGTTGTTACAGGTGCATGTCTCTTTTTAACTATGAACCACACCCAAAGTGTCACTATGATGTCGATTCTTTTCATGAACCGCATAAGGATCTAACAGTGTCATTGCATGTGTGTTCTTCGCAAACAAACCACATAAGGATCCCATTTAGGTGTCATTGCATTCCTACATTTCTTTTCATGAACCACACCTAGTGACACCGGCATGTATGTTCTTCTAACAAACTACATATAGGAACTACATATAGGATGTCGATTAATACGTTACATGTTCTTTTCTGCATGAACCACACCTGGTCAAAGAAATTGCATGTGTTCTTCCTAAACAAACACACATAAGGATCCACCAAAGGTGTCATTGCATATACTGTTCTTTTTAATGAAATCCACAAGCTAGCAAGGATTCCACCAGTGTTGTCATTGCATGTCTCGTTCTTTTCATGAATCCACTATAGAGTGATCCACCAGGTGTCATTGCATGTATTCGTTTTTCATGAACTACACACAGTGTCATTGCATGTTTGTTCTTTTACGAACGACCTGCAAAAGCGCGCACCAGGTGTCCTTGCATATGCGTTGCTTTCATGAACCAGATACGCAGGACTGCAGTGTCATTGGATGTGTGTGTTCTCTCATGAACCACACGTGGATCCCATAGGTGTCATTGCATGTCCTGCTCCTCTAAACCAAACCACGCAACGATCCACCAGTGTCATTGGATGTGTGTTCTTTTCATGAACCACACCCTTAGTGTCATTGCATGTGTGTTCTCCATGTCACCGAAACCAAATATAAGGATCCACCCGGTTGTCGGTGCATACGTACGTTTCTTTTCGCATGAACCACACCAGGTGTCACTTGCATAGCCGTCGTTCTTTTCGCCTTATGAACCCACATAAGTGATCTACCTGATAGTGTCATTGGGTGTGTTATTCTCACCAGAACCACCGATGTGATCCACCGTGTCACGTACATGTTTGTTCCTCTAAACAAACCACATAAGAGATCCACACTAACGCCATTGGATGTGTGTTCTTTTCACTTAGACCACACCAGCTGTCATTACATGCGTGTTCTTCTAAACAAACCAATATGTAAGGATCCACCGTGGTCATTGCAGATCTCTGTTCTTTTCATGAACCACACCACCTGCTGTCATTGCATGTCTTGCTCGTTTTTCATGAACCACACCCAGTGTCATCTTGCATGTCAGCTCTTTTCTTTTCATGAACCAAGCATAAGCGATCTACCAAAAAGAAGTCATTGGATGTGTGTTCTTCCGGATGAACTACACGCATTAGGATCCACCGGTGAAATTGCATGTACTCATACTCTAAACAAACCACATAAGGATCCATTCGAAGGGCAGTGTCATTGGATGCTGTGTTCTTTTCATGGAACTACACTTCCAGTGTCATTGCATGTGTGTTCTTCTAAACAAACCACATAATGATCCACCAGTTGTCATTGCATGTCTGTTCTTATCATGAAACCACATATGATCCAACCAGTTGTCATTGCATGTGTCATTTCTTTCATGAACCACATAGATGATCCACTCAGTTTCATTGGTGTGTCCGTTCTTTTCATGAACCACACCTAGTGTCATTGCATGTGTGTTCTTCTAAACAAACGACATATAGGATCCAGGGGTGTCATTGCATGTCTGTTTTATCATGAACCACACCCCGGTGTCATTCAATGTATTGCCTTTCTAAACAAACCACATAAGGATCCACAAAGGCTTGGGTGCATATGCTGCATTCTTTCATGAACCACACCCGTTGTAAGTGCATGTACATTCTTTTCATGAACCACACCGTGTCACCTTGATGTCATTTTTCATGAACCACATAAGAATGTACTAGTGTCATTGCATGTGTGTTCTTCAAAAGAAACCACATATAGGATCCACCAGTGTCATTGCATGTATGTTCTTTTCATGAACCACACCTAGTGTAATTGCATGTGTTCTTCTAAACAAACCACATATGATCAATTGTCATTGCACGTATATTCTTTTCATGAACCACATAAGGATCCACCAGTGTCATTTCATGTATGTTCTTTTCATGAACCAGTTGGCACAAGGATCCATCAGTGTCATTGCATGTCCAATTTCTTCTTTTCATGAACCACAACTAGTGTCATCAAGATGCATGTTTGTTCTTTTCATGAAACGCATCTTATGTCACCGTATGTCATTCTTTTCTTTCATGAACCACATAAGGATCTACCAGTGTCATTGGATGTGTGTTCTTCTCATGAACCACACGTGGATCCACGGTGTCATTGCATGTCTGTTCCTCTAAACAAACCACATAAGGATCCACAAGTGTCATTGGATGTGTGTTGTTTTCATGAACCACACCCAATGTCATAGCATGTGTGTTCTTCTAAACAAACCACATAAGGATCCACCAGTGTCATTGCATGTCTTTTCTTTTCATGAACCACACCAAGTGTCACTACATGTCAGTTTTTTCATGAACCACATAAGGATCTACAGTGTCATTGATGCTCTTCTTCTCATGAACCACATGTGGATCCACCGATGTCATTGCATGTCTGTTCCTCTAAACAAACCACATAAGGATCCACCGGTGTCATTGGATGTGTGTTGTTTTCATGAACCACACCCAGTGTCATCGCATGTGTGTTCTTCTAAACAAACCACATAAGGATCCACCAGTGTCATTGCATCTCTGTTCTTTTCATGAACCACACCCAGAGTCATTGCATGTCTGTTATTTTCATGAACAACACCCCAGATGTCACCGTGCGTCAGCTTCTTTTCATGAACCACATAAGTATCTACGAGTGTCATTGCATGTGTGTTCTTCTCATGAACCACACGCGGATTCACCCCAAGGTCATTGCATGTCCGTTCCTCTAAACAAACCACAAGGATCCACCAGTGTCATTGATGTGTGTTCTTTTCATGAGCCCACACCTAGTGTCATTGCATGTGTGTTCTTCTAAACAAACCACATAAGGATCCACCAGTGTCATTGCATGTCCGTTCTTATCATGAACCACATAAGGATCCACCAGTGTCATTGCATGTCTGTTCTTTTCATGAACCACATAAGGATCCACCAGTGTCATTGCATGTCTGGTCTTTTCATGAACCACACCCGGGGCGCGGTCATTGCATGTGTTCTTCTAAACAAACCACATAAGGATCCACCAGTTGTCATTGCATGTCCATTCTTTTCATGAACCACACCCCGGTGTCGAGTGCATGTCTGTTCTTTTATCAACCACACCCAGTGTCACCATACGTGGAGTTCTTTTCATGAACCACATAAGGATCTACCGTTGTCATTGCATGTGTGTTCTTCTAAACAAACCACATAAGGATCCACCAGTGTCATTGTAAGTCCTTTCTTTTCATGAACTACACCTGGTGTCATTGCATGTATGTTCTTCTAAACAAACCACATATAGGATCCACGGTGTCATTGCATGTCTGGTCTTTCATGAACCACACCCAGTGTCATTGCATGTGTTCTTCTAAACAAACCACATAAGGATCCACAGGTGTGTCATTGTATGTCCGTTCTTTTCATGAACCACACCCCGGTGTCGGTGCATGTCATTCTTTTATCAACCACACCCAGTGTCACTACATGTCAGTTCTTTTCATGAACCACATAAGGATCTACGGTGTCATTGCATGTGTGTTCTTCGAACAAACCACATAAGGATCCACCGTGTCATTGCAAATCTGTTCTTTTCATGAACCACACTAGTGTCATTGCATATGTTCTTCTAAACAAACCACATATAGGATCCACCGTGTCATTGCATGTATTATTTTCATGAACCACACCTAGTGTAATTGCATGTGTGTTCTTCTAAACAAACCACATAAGGATCCATCAGTGTCATTGCATGTACATTCTTTTCATGAACCACATAAGGATCTACAGTGTCATTGCATATACATTCTTTTCATGAGCCCATAAGGATCCACAGTGTCATTGCATATGCATTCTTTTCGTGAACCACATAAGGAACCACCGGTGTCATTGCATGTCTGTTCTTTTCATGTACCACATAAGGATCCAAGTGTCATTGCATGTGTGTTATTTTCATGAATCACACCCGGTGTCATTGCATGTTTGTTCTTTTCATGAACCACACCTAGTGTCATGGCATGTTTGTTCTTTTCATGAAACGCACTTGGTGTCTCGTTTGCATATACATTCATGAACCACATAGGATCTAGTGTCAATTGATGTTTGTTCTTCTCATGAACCACACGTGGATCCACCGGTGTCATTGCATATCATTCCTCTAAAACCACATAAGGATCCACCGGTGTCATTGGATGTGTGTTCTTTTCATGAACCACACCTAGTGTCATTGCATGTGTGTTCGTCTAAACAAAGCACATAAGGATCCACCGGTGTCATTGCATCTGTTCTTTTCTTGAACCACACCCAGTGTCACTGCATGTCTGTTCTTTTCATGAAACAACACCCGGTGTCCTTGCATGTCGGTTTTTCATGAACCACATAAGGATCTACGAGTGTCATTGGATGTGTGTTCTTCTCATGAACCACACGTGTATCCACCGTGTCCTTTGCATGTCCGGTTCCTCTAAACAAACCACATAAGGATCCACGGTGTCATTGGATGTGTGTTCTTTTCATGAACCACACCCAGTGTCATCGCATGTGTGTTCTTCTAAACAAACCACATAAGGACCACAAGTGTCATTGCAAGTCCGTTCTTATCATGAACCACATAAGGATCCACCAGTGTCATTGCATGTACGTTTCTTTTCATGAACCACATAAGGATCCACCGGTGTCATTGCATATACAGTCTTTTCATGAACCACACCCGGTGTCATTGCATGTGTGTTCTTCTAAACAAACCACATAAGGATCCACGAGTGTCATTGCATGTTTGTTCTTTTTCATGAACGACACCCCGGTGTCAGTGCATGTGTTCTTTTATGAACCACACCCGGTGTCACTACATGTCTGTTCTTTTCATGAACCACATTAGGATCTACCAGTGTCAGTGCATGTGTGTTCTTCTAAACAAACCACATAAGGATCCACCAGTGTCATTGCATGCCGGTTCTTTTCTATGAACCACACCTAGTGACATTGCATGTATGTTCTTCAAACAAACCACATATAGGATCCACCAGTGTCATTGCATGTCTGTTGTTTTCATGAACCACACCTAGTGTAATTGCATGTGTGTTCTTCTAAACAAACCACATAAGGATCCACCAGTGTCATTGCATGTCTGTTCTTTTCATGACCCACACATAAGGATCCACGAGTGTCATTGCATGTCTGTTCTTTTCATGAACCACATTAGGATCCACCGGTGTCATTGCATGTCTGTTCTTTTCATGAACCACACCCAGTGTCATTGCATGTTTGTTCTTTTCATGAAAGCACCGGTGTCCTTTGCATATCATTCTTTTCAAGAACCACATAAGGATCTACCAGTGTCATTGGATGTGTGTTCTTCTCATGAACCACACGTGGATCCACCGGTGTAATTGCATGTCTGTTACTCTAAACAAACCACATAAGGATCCACGGTGTCATTGGATGTGTGTTCTTTTCATGAACCACACCAGTGTCATTGCATGTGTGTTCTTATAAGCAAACCACATAAGGATCCACGGTGTCGGTGCATGTCTTCTTTTCATGAACCACACGGTGTCCTGCATGTCAGTTCTTTTCATGAACCACATAAGGATCTACCAGTGTCATTGGATGTGTGTTATTCTCATGAACCACACGTGGATCCACCGGTGTCATTGTGTGTTTGTTCCTCTAAACAAACCACATAAGGATCCACCTATTGTCATTGGATGTGTGTTCTTTTCATGAACCACACCAGTGTCATTGCATGTGTGTTCTTCTAAACAAACCACATAAGGATCCACCAGGATCATTGCATCTCTGTTCTTTTCATGAACCACACACCCGGTGTCATTGCATATATGCTCTTTTCATGAACCACCCGGTGTCATGCATGTCGGTTCTTTTCAAGAACCACATAAGGATCTACCAGTGTCATTGGATGTGTGTTCTTCTCATGAACACACATGGATCCACGGTGAAATTGCATGTATGTTACTCTAAACAAACCACATAAGGATCCACCGGTGTCATTGGATGTGTGTTATTTTCAAGAACCAAACCCGGTGTCATTGCATGTGTGTTCTTCTAAACAAACCACAAAAGGATCCACCAGTGTCATTGCATGTCAGTTCTTTTCATGAACCACATAAGGATCCACCAGTGTCATTGCATGTCTGTTCTTTTCATGAACCACATAAGGATCCACAGTGTCATTGCATATACATTCTTTTCATGAACCACACCGGTGTCATTGCATGTTTGTTCTTTTCATGAAACGCACTGCCGGTGTCACTGCATATACATTCTTTTCATGAACCACATAAGGATCTACCAGTGTCATTGGATGTGTGTTCTTCTCATGAACCACCGTGGATCCACGGTGTCATTGCATGTCCGTTCCTCTAAACAAACCACATAACGATCCACGGTGTCATTGGATGTGTGTTCTTTTCATGAACCACACCTAGTGTCATTGCATGTGTGTTCTTATATGCAAACCACATAAGGATCCACGGTGTCGATTGCATATCTGTTCTTTTCATGAACCACACCGGTGTCACTTGCATGTCGATTCTTTTCTCGAAAATCGAGGATTGCTCAAAGTCGCTGTAGAGCATTTATGACGGAAGCACACGGACATGGGTATGTCCGGGTGATCTCGTTTACCTTGATGTCACTCCCATGAGAGGCACGCACCGCTTTGGTATCAAAGGGAAGCTGGCTCCTAGATACATCGGTCCCTTCATAGTTCGTGGAAGAAGAGGAGAAGTTTCTTATGCTCTTGAGCTCCCGGAAAAACTCAAAGTCCATGATGTTTTCCACATCTCTCAGCTCAAGAAGTGCTTCAAGGATCCCGGCAGGACCGTGGACCATGAGATTATCAATCTCCAAGAAGACATGTCTTATCAAGAACACCCACAAAATCCTTGAAGTCGCGGAAAGAAGGACTGTAACAAGTCCATCAAGTTACGCAAGGTGCGATAGTCGCACCATTCCGTTGATGAAACCACTTGGGAGCGTGAAGATGAGCTCCGTGCCAAGTATCCTACCCTCTTTATGTCTTCGTCCTCCTAGAATCTCGGGGCGAGATTCCTGTTTAGTGGGGGAGAGTTGTAGCATCCCAATTGTCTAACAATTGTAATGCTACTTGGTCTAGTAATATAATGGCTACTTCAAATATATAATTGTTGCATCATCATTACATCATGCTCATGTCATCATGCCTCCTTGCATTTGAGCATCATATAAAACCTTTTCTCCTTTTGGTTCTCATCTCATATGCATTGTTAATTGTTTTTGCCTCTTGATATTGTATTTGGTTCTTGATATATTGTTTCAATGCCCAAGTTGAGTTGGGGCATATCTTTATTAACTCCACCACCTTTCTTTCACCACCTTATAATTCCACCATCCAACTAAATATGAGCTTGGCATTATTGGTTTTACTTCTAGCTCATGTGGGTTGGGATGGATCCAATTCTTTTCCACATGCTCTCATCTTGGCATCATGTTGTTTTCACCTCATTGATATGAGAGCCACATGGCCACCTTTGCATGCCTTGTGGGTGGAACCCTATTTCTAGCTCTCATATGTGTTGTTTTGGGGGTGATCATCATGTTGGAATATTTTGTGGGCTTATTAACTACCTAGTGGCATATACACCCTAGCAAGTCCCATTGTATATCAAAATGGTCATCTCCATCTACTCCACATGGGACATCCTTGTTAATTCTTTTTCTTGGCCTTTATTCCAATTTTGGAATGCATAATAATAATGCCATGTTAATATTATTGTTCTCACAAAATACACATGGCATTGAATATTTTGCATGGCCCAAGTACCACCTTTTTGCTTGCCTTTTGGATTTTATTTTGTTTGAGGAGCATCTCTATCTTCCCTTCTCTTGGTGGGATCTAGTGTGATCTTGCTTAATCCTCACCCTCATCTCTCTCTCATCTAAACCTACTCCATCATCACCATACCCATACCCCATCTAAACCTAAACCCTAATCTACACCTAATCTACACCAAACCCTAAGTAACCTCCTCTTCTCTCTCTCTCTGAGCCACCCCACCATGACCTACCTAGCTTGGCCACCACAGCCACCTAGTTACCCCACCAAACCTAAACCCTAACCGAGCCTAGCTCCTACCCTAGCCCCCACCAGAGCTCCTCCTCTCTCTCTTTTCTCTCTATGCCACAAGGGCCCCTCCACCCGAGCCTCCCTCCTGGCCTCACCCCTACCCCCTGGGCGTCCCCATCTACCTGCCCTCGCCTACCTGCCTCTGCCCGACGAGCACGTGAGGAGAGGTAGAAAAGGTGGCCGAGCCACCTTTTCCATCTACCCCCTCCCCAGCCAGCCTCCCTCTCCTCTGCCTTACCACCATCCTCGGCTCGCCTCTGTCCCCAGATCTACCCAGACCGTCCCCTCTCCCTGCCTTCCCCCACCGTCCCCAAGCGGCCACTGTCGGCCTCCTTCTCCTCCCACACAAACCGGCCGGTGGCGGGCGTCCGCTGGTGTCGGGGAAGATCACGACGCTCCACCGCATCACCCTATGCCCGGCGACACGGAGGAGACATCTGAGCCACCGGCACCGGGCTGCCGATGCTAACCCTAGATCTTACGGCCGTCTGCGCCATGGTCGATCGCTTGCTCGCCCGACCCAATCTGACCACGCGACACTCACGGTGAGCCCATGATCCCCCTAACATGGTCGCATCTCTGTAACCCCTAGCCTCGCCGGACCTTGCGTCGAGCGGCCTCCGTCGCGTCGGCGTGCCGGCGTCTGCATGCTCGCTCTGCGTGGAACCCTATCTAGGCCTCGCGCATCCACGACACCTCCCTAGCCCTCGCCTGGTTGCACCCAGCGTACCCGCGTCCGGGGATCGAACCCGCTTCGCCCGCGCCGCCGTCGGTCGTCGCGGCGAGAAAGGAACGATGCCGCGGCGTCCTTTTGCGGATACCCCCACCTTTCCTTTGCATCAACGCGGTCCATCAGCCCACCGCGGCCTCCCTTTCCGTTTTGCAAAACGCCCCCGCATCTTTGCTTGGCGTAACCCGCGTGAGCCTCGAGCCCGTGTCGCCTTCCATGGTGGCCTAGCGCCGTGTCCCGCGACATCTCACAGGCCGCTTGTCATCCACGCCTAAGAGCTGAGCTGCGATGAAAAGCTTTGCTTTCTGTGTTGGTTGCCGAGTCGTGAGCTTGGTCCCACCAGATGGCGTCATATGGCTCTGGGTATAAAAATGATTTACGAAATCTGTTTAAATTCAAATCTTTTCTAATTATTTCAAATTCAAATATAATTACATTTTTAATTAACTTTTAAAATATAAATCCAAATAATACAAATAATATATGTTTTCAAATCAGAAAAATGTGAGGAATTCAAATATGGCCTTCAAAATATATTCTGAACATTTAAAATTCCAAGTTTATTTAAATTACAATAAATGCCCCTTTATCTTAATTAATTAATATCTTTTGTTTTATAAGTCCAAATTTAACAAATGATATGTCTAAAATGATTAGCTCGACGAGACCTTTCTGTTTATGCATTCCTTGGTTTGTTTTGAAGCATGCATCATATAAATATAATGTGAACAGCAACTAAATTGTGAATAAAATGGGGCCAAAACTAAATAAAAGGCTTTATTATTGTTTTCCACACCTCACCCATGCTACCTTAATGCCACGCAAATTGTGCATCATTCATCATAGCATGATTGTTTGCTTGTCGCATTTATTCATATGCTTGTGCACTTTATTTATGTTGGCCCCTGTTTGTTTGGTTCTTCTTCGAATAGACGCTGAGCAGGAGATATACCAAGAGATCCAGGAGCACTACCCATATCCGTCTCTCGCTTCAACTGAGCTGCCAGGCAAGCACTACCACATGCTTGCATACATATAGTACCTATTGCCTCTATCTTATTCTTGCATCATTGAGCCGCGATTGCATTAATTTGAATCCCAAGTATTGCATAGCCTTTATTTTTAAACCCCACCGAAGCTTGTTCCTCCATCCCATGAGCCATTACTACAGGAGTTGTTTGAGCCATGCGAGTCGTGTAGAACGACATGTGTAGGGTATGTGAGTGTCGATGGATAACGAGGTACTTAAACAACTTAACTGCGTAGTAATGGGATAACTAATGAAAGTGGCATCGGTGAGCCATATTAGCTATTTGGTTTTCAGGCTCACTTGTGTCCGTGGGACCCAGTACTTGATTCTGTTCCTTGAATATTCGCGCTATCCACATCCGGAGGCTTATGAACCCCACGAGCGAGCTTGATTCATTCTTATTTCTTGGGGCCACAAACTAGTTTGAGGATTTATTTACTATCTGTACTTATGCCATGCTTCTTGCTTTAATTTAAGATTGTGCGAGGTAATGCACCTTGTCTTTAGGGTCGTGACCCGTTTTAGCTGTGTCGACAAGCCCAGTCACACTTCGGGTTCCCGATCGTTCTGACCGGCTCCACAAACCTTGAGGCCGTCTGGTCGGCTAACCGTTGCGGGTAGCTCAATGGGTGGCCTCCTGAAATATTTACGAATCTGTGATTGCTTTTGTCGTGGCGCCTCGTTGGGTTTTGATTTGGTTTTTCCGAGGCATGTCAGTGTGTGTTCTATTTGTGCACCTGCGGTAAAACTTTCAAAGCCGTGTCATGGTTATGGGCGACTTGAGCACAGTTTCTCGATCATAGACAAGCATAACTAAAGTACCGCTTTTAATTTGACTAGACTAGGTACGACTAGTAAATAGTACAACACTCATGGAATGGATAATAAAACTGCCAGCGGATGGGGGTTGTTAAATCAGCTTCCTCGTCGATGGCGAGGAGGAGGATGGATCGTGGATATTACCGTTATAATCTGTTACAGTTGTTATTAATTCACGGACATCCGTCTATCTCTGGTTAGGCGGATGGTTAGCGGTATCTATAAATTGCTGAGGTTTATCTTCTGCTGCAATTCGTCACCCAGGTTGTGTCCTTTAGAGGCATAAAGACTTGCTGAGTACCCTAGGGTCTCACACGATAAATTATTGGTTAGAGATGAAGCAGGTACACTCGCAGGATGGATCTTTGGGTGGAAGAGGCAGACGATGTGGGCAACGATCATTCGGTGTGGAGATTAGGAGCGAGGATCCGTGAGATCCGTGGGCGGGATGCTTATTTATGGGGCATCTTATGCTGATTTGCTTCTTATCCGTACTCGGATTTTGTCTTCGCTTCGCTTGATACTCTTGATTGATGTATGAGGAGATATCCTAAACTATTATATCTATCTAGGATATTTGGATCTTGCCGGTATGGCGTTACTATATTCCTTTCTTTTAGATGGAATGGCTCGATGTCTTTGTTGTATGGTGGCTTGCATACATACTCATTTGTGTATGTAGTTGATCCTTCGCTTTGGATTCGCCGCCCGTTCTTGTCGATGTGTGGAAATGGTTGGGACGGCCGAAAGGTCTACTGTGAGTGGCATTTGGGCCCCACCGTACTATTTCAACCATTTCTGCTCATCGGGCTTGTAACTAGGGCGTAATTCACCGAGGTAGTTACAATTGGTATCGAGCCTTCCGACCTTGAGGTCTCGGCCAAATGGTCGTTGTCATCTAGCAAATATTTTGGTAGTTATGTATACTAGGAAAAAACAAAAGCGAGTAGGGCTTCCACTTTTCTTCTTACCCACCCACCCTTTTTACGGTAAGGAAGTGTAACGTTTTCAATCCTCTTCTTAAATTCAAACTAGGATTCACGTGTTGGGATTCCGTAGTACCATAGGTTGTGTGTGTGTGTAATTCCTTTTTATATGTTGCATCAAGTTGTTATCTTATCGGCCTTTTGGTTATCAACTGTTGGTACATTCCATCGACAGGCTTTTTGTAAACCACGCGATCTATCGATTCGTTGTATCTGCGATCTGTCTTACTCTTTGTTATCGGCGTTATCTTCTTTGTGGTGTTCGTTTCCGTAGTTGCTAATCTTTAGGTTAACGTCGTGAGAAGAAGGTGTTGAGATATGTGTTTTACTTGTTCATGTGCGGAGTAATGATTTGAGTGCGGGATGGAGTCACCATACCACTACTCTTATCTTTCGCTCTTGTATATTGAATTGGTGGAGTCACTAATCTTGATTCGTTAAGTGATTTTAGCATCTATTGGTATTTTGATGCGAAATTTGTGGAAAAATTTTCTTTGATATATTTGTGTACCACTCCTTTTCGGTGTGCGATATGCTTAATATCTCCTAGGTGCTTTGAACTTTGTTGATATTTTAATATCATCTTAGTAAAGTGTATCCTTTAATCTTGGTTAATTCCATTTTGGTACTATTGTGGATTATTTTATTCTCCATCATAGTACTGATTTGTGTTTATATCAATAACGGATGGCACCACCACGCCGTTCAGGAGGACATACAACCTGAATCTGGGCAGCGTTATCAAGCATCGCCAATGCCTTGGCAGCAATGCAGCAGAACCGGCGGCGGTTTGAGGAAAGTGTCGGGAGGAATGAGTTTGTGCCGCTACCTCCACCTCCCAAGCGAGGAGACATCAAAGCTTCCTGAAGTTCAACCCGCCAATTTGATGTTTCGATCAACCACTTGATCTGATGATTGGTTGCGTGAGATGTCAAGGTTCTTGGCAATGATGTTCTGAGCAAGAATGGGTAAAGTGTGCTACTCACCTTGAAGGAGATGCAGCTCTCGGTGGGAGAATTACACGAAGGCAAAGCGCACTAGTTTTCAGCCTACTTGGGGACGATTCCTTTGGAGCTTTCAAAAGCGATGTCGCCGAAATTGTCATGGAGAGGAAGAAGGAAGTGTTTCTCAACCTCAAGCGATGACAATGGCAACACCTACATCAGAACTTCATGAACCTTTCTCGTTATGGTGGCGATGAGATCTCGATGACAAGAAGAAGCAAAAGAGGTTGAGCAAGGGCTCAATGCATCGATCAAGTATGCAATCACACATGCAAGGCCGGCATCTTTTCTGGAACTTCAGCATACAGCTCTGCAGGAAGAGGCAAGTAGGAAAGTGTTTGAGGAGTCAAAGAAACACAGCCGTGATGCGACAAGCTCTTCAACTATATCGGCTCCTTCTAGCGTCGTGTCTGCGGGTTCCTAACACCCACCGTCGCTCCGGCTCCACCAAGACCTTCAAGCTACGGCAAGGCCACCAAACTTCCTCACTGCGGCTCCGGGGGCTACAACCACCACTACCTGGGCGCTGGTGAGTCCACAGCTACGTTGCTCCACGTCCACACGGTGCTTGTTACACTTGTGGAGACTCTGGGCATCAAAGCTGGGCTGTCAGATGAAGAACAAGGCTCTTCCTCCACCACCTCCAAGATTGCGGCAAGCTCTCCTTTGGTTCGTGCACCACCACCTCGGGCTCTCAACATCAACACCAAGCCGGGTCTCATTGCTTTCGTGCCAAGCTGTCAACGCGCCGCTCAAAGCGAGCATGCACACAGGTTGTGATGGGTATGCTTCCGTAAACTCAGTTCCTGCAAGAGTTTTGTTTGATTACGGTGCTTCGCATTCTTTTGTTTCGCATAAGTTTGCGCAAGAGCATGATCTGGATAAGGTTCCTTTATCACATCGTGCGGTGGTACAATCTCCTGGGTCAAACATGAGGGCTGCTCATATCAGCCATGGCAATCAAATTGAGATTGGTGGCTCTTCGTTCTCGGTGTCCTTAATCCTTCTGGGCAATTCTGACATTGATGTCATCTTGGGCATGGATTGGCTGACAGCAAATGCAGCTGTGATTGATTGTGCTGATCGCTCGGTTTCTCTGAAGGTTCCTGAAGGCCATATAGTCTATTCTCCAAGTCGACTCACGCTATCCAGCTTTTCTCTTTGGCGGCTCTGAATGTTGATGCTATGGAAGCTATTGAGTGTTCGGTGTCTGTGAGTTCCCGGATGTCTTTTCAAGAGTTTCGGTATGCCTCCGGATCGTGAGGTTGAGTTTGTTATTGAGCTTGAACTTTGGTACGCTCCTATCTCCAAGCGGCCTTATAAAATGGGTCTCTTGAGTTGGTGAACTCAAGCGTCGACTTGATGAACAAGAGAAGTTGGGTTTCATTCAGCATAGTACTTCTTCTTGGGGTAGCCCTACTCTCTTTGTGAAGAAGCGAGACGGCGATAGACTTTGTGTTGACTATCGGGCTCTCAATGCTAAAACCATCAGAATAAATATCCCTTCACGGATTAATGATCTCTTGATCGGCTAGTGGGCGTGGTATTCTCTAAGCTTGACTTGAGGAGTGGTTATCACCAAATCAAGATTCGCAAGGAAGATGTTCCAAGACAGCGTTCACCACCGCTATGGCATGTATGAGTACGGTCATGTCTTTCGGTCTCACCAACGCCCGCCACCTTCTCGAGGCTCATGAACTCGGTTTTCATGGAGTATCTTGATAAGTTCGTTGTGGTCTATCTGGATGACATCTTAGTCTATTCTAAGTCACAAGAAGAGCATGAAGAACACCTTCGGTGTGTCCTAAGCAAGCTTCATGAGAACCGCTTGTATGCAAAGTTCTCTAAGTGTGAGTTTTGGCTGCCTCAAGTAACCTATCTTGGTCACGTCATCTCTGCCAAGGGCATTGCGGTCAATCCGAGCTGAAGACAATTGTTGAATGGCTTCCTCCTGTTAATGTCAAAGAAGTGCGGAGTTTCCTTGGTTTGGCTAGTTATTGCCGTCGCTTCGTTCAGAACTTTTCGAAGATAGCAAAGCCTCTTACCGATCTCCTCAAGAAAGGCAAGAAATACCTTTGGACTCCTGCATGTCAAGCAAGCTTTGAGACACTCAAAGAGAAGCTCACTTCCACACCAGTCTTGGTTCCTCCGGATACATCCAAGCCGTTCCAGATTTTCTGTGACGCCTCTTTGCATGGATTGGGTGCGGTCCTCATGCAAGAAAAACAAGTTGTTGCTTATGCCTCTCGGCGTTGAATCGCATGAGATCAACTATCCTACACATGACCTCGAGCTTCATGGCAGATTGTCTTTGCTTTGAAAGTATGGGCACTACTTGCTTAGTAACCGCTAGAGATCTTTTACGATCACAAGAGTTTGAAGTATATCTTCACACAGCCTGATCTCAACCTTGGCAGAGGAGGTGGATTGAAGCAATCAATGATTTTGATTTGACCATCAACTACACTCGGGCAAAGCTAATGTCATGGCAGATGCTCTTAGCCGCAAAGCTTATGTCAACAACCTCATGATGGAAGAACAACAGCCTCTCTTGTGCGAGGAATTCCGTCAGCTCAACCTTGAGATTGTGGAACAAGGGTATCTCCTGAACCTTCTAGCAACACCTCTCTTGGAAGAAAAGGTTCGCTCTTCTCAGCTTGGTGATCCGTACACAAGAAAGATCATCTCCAGGCTTCAGCTTCCAAAGTATGAGTCCTTCACGTCGATGATCAAGGCACGCTTTTCTTTGAACACCGGATGTTTGTTCCAACTACCGGGTTTGAGGAGCAAGTTCTCAAGGGCGCATGATTCTGTTCTTTCTATCCACCTGGCGGCACAAAGATGTACATGGACTTGAAAACACAATATTGGTGGCCTGGTTTGAAAAGGTATTGTGCCAAGTATGTCTCGGTGTGATGTCTGCATGAGTGAAAGCTGTCCATCGAAACCTTGGGTCTTCTCTGACCATTGAAACCCGGAATGGAAATGGGAGAAAGTAGAGATGGACTTCATCACTGGTTTCGAGGTCGCAGAAGGGCAACAATGCAATCTTTGTTGTCATTGACAGGCTTTCTAAAGTGGCTCACTTCTTCCCGTCAATATGAAACCATTTACGCAATTCAGTTGGGAGCTCTATATCAGCAGAATTGTCTCTCTGTATGGGGTTCCTCTCGAGATCGATTCGGACCGTGGAAGTATCTTCACTTCCAAGTTAGAGAGTTTCCAAAATGCTTTGGGAACAAAGTTGAACTTCAGCACAGCTTACCACCCTCGATCGCAAGGACAAGTGGAAAGGATCAATCAGATTACGGAGGATATGCTTCGTGCTTGCGTCATCTCTTTTGGCATGAAGTGGGAAGAATGTCTTCCTTATGCTAAGTTCTCTTACAACAACAGCTTCGGAAAAGTCTAAAGATGGCACCATTTGAGGCTCTCTATGGTCGCAAATGCAGAACACCGATTGGTTGGTGGTGCGGTGAAAGGATCTTGTTTGGCCCGACATTGTGACTCAAGCGGAGGAGAAGGTTCACTTCCTTCTCTAAAATCTGAGGCTTGCTCGAAGTCGCCGGAAGAGCAATTATGACAGAAGCTTACAGACATGGAGTATGTCCCGTGATCTCGTTTACCTTCGTGTCACTCCCATGAGAGGCACGCACCGCTTTGGTATCAAAGGAAGGCGGCTCCTAGATACATCGGTCCCTTCAAAGTTCGTGGAAGAAGAGGATAAGTTGCTTATGCTCTTGAGCTCCGGAAAAACTCAAAGTCCATGATGTTTTCCACATCTCTCAGCTCGAAGTGCTTCAAGGATCCGGGACCGTGGACCATGAGCTTATCAATCTCCAAGAAGACCTGTCTTATCAAGAACACCCACAAAAATCCTTGAAGTCGAAGAAAGAAGGACTGCAACAAGTCCATCAAGTTACGCAAGGTGCAAGGTCGCACCATTCCGTTGATGAAGCCACTTGGGAACGTGAAGATGAGCTCCGTGCCACGTATCCTACCCTCTTTGTGTCTTCGTCTTCCTAGAATCTCGGGGCGAGATTCCTGTTTAGTGGGGGAGAGTTGTAGCATCCCAATTGTCTAACAATTGTAATGCTACTTGGTCTAGTAATATAATGGCTACTTCAAATATATAATTGTTGCATCATCATTACATCATGCTCATTTCATCATGCCTCCTTGCATTTGAGCATCATATAAAACCTTTTCTCCTTTTGGTTCTCATCTCATATGCATTGTTAATTGTTTTGCCTCTTGATATTGTATTTGGTTCTTGATATATTGTTTCAATGCCCAAGTTGAGTTGGGGGCATATCTTTTATTAACTCCACCACCTTTCTTTCACCACCTTATAATTCCACCATCCAACTAAATATGAGCTTGGCATTATTGGTTTTACTTCTAGCTCATGTGGGTTGGGATGGATCCAATTCTTTTCCACATGCTCTCATCTTGGCATCATGTTGTTTCACCTCATTGATATATGAGAGCCACATGGCCACCTTTGCATGCCTTGTGGGTGGAACCCTATTTCTAGCTCTCATATGTGTTGTTTTGGGGTGATCATCATGTTGGAATATTTTGTGGGCTTATTAACTACCTAGTGGCATATACACACTAGCAACTCCATTGTATATCAAAATGGTCATCTCCATCTACTCCACATGGGACATCCTTGTTAATTCTTTTTTCTTGGCCTTTATTCCAATTTTTGGAATGCATAATAATAATGCCATGTTAATATTATTGTTCTCACAAAATACACATGGCATTGAATATTTTTGCATGGCCCATGCAAGTACCACCTTTTTGCTTGCCTTTTGGATTTTATTTTGTTTGAGGGGAGCATCTCTATCTTCCCCTTCTCTTGGTGGGATCTAGTGTGATCTTGCTTAATCCTCACCCCTCATCTCTCTCTCATCTAAACCTACTCCATCATCACCATACCCATACCCCATCTAAACCTAAACCCTAATCTACACCTAATCTACACCAAACCCTAAGTAACCTCCCTCTTCTCTCCTCTCTCTAGCCGAGCCACCCCACCATGACCTACCTAGCTTGGCCACCCTGGCCACCTAGCTACCCCACCAAACCTAAACCCTAACCGAGCCTAGCTCCTACCCTATCCCCCACCCGAGCTCCTCCCTCTCTCTTTTCTCTCTATGCCACAAGGGCCCCTCCACCTCGAGCCTCCCTCCTGGCCTCCCCCTACCCCACAGGCGTCCCCATCTGCACCTCCTGCCACCTGCCTCCTGCCCAGGAGCACGTGAGAGAGGTAGAAAAGGTGGCCGAGCCACCTTTTCCATCTACCCTCCCCACAGCGCCTCCCTCTCCTCTGCCTTACCACCATCCTCTCTCGCCTCTGTCCCCAGATCTACCCAGACCGTCCCTCTCTCCCTGCCTTCCCACATGCTGCACCCCGGCCGCCGACCACCGTCGGCCTCCTTCTCCTCCACACAAACCGGCCGGTGGCCGGCGTCGCTGGTGTCGAGGAAGGTCACGGCGCTCCACATCACCCTATGCGGCGGCGAGGAGGAGACATACTGGAGCCACCAGCCAGTGGCGCACCGATGCTAACCCTAGATCTTCCGTGCAGCGCCGTCGTCGATCGCCTTCTCGCCGACCCAATCTGACCACGCCGACACACTCCCGGTGAGCCCACGATCCCCCCTAACATGGTCCGCATCTCTGTAACCCCCTAGCCTCGCTGGACCTTGCGTCGAACGGCCTCCGTGCGTCGGCGTGCACCGGCGTCTGCACGCTCGCTCTGCGTAGAACCCTATCTAGGCCTCGCGCATCCACGACACCTCCCTAGCCCTCTTGCTGGTTGCACCCGCGCACCCGCGTCAGATCGAACCCGCTTCGCCCGCGCAGACCGTCGGTCGATCGCGGCGAGAAGAGAGCGATGCCGCGACGTCCTTTTGCGGATACCCCCCCTGCTTTCCTTTTGCATCAACCCGCGGTCCATCAGCCCCACCTTCCAGCCTCCCTTTCCGTTTTGCAAAACGCCCCCGCATCTTTTAGCCTGTAACCCGCGTAGGCCTCAGACCGCCCACGTGTCGCCTTCCCTGGGTGTGTAGCAGGCAGCCTCTGGGCCCGCTTGTCATCCACAGCGGGCTGGCGGTGCGGAGAAAAAGGCTGCTGTTGCCGAAGTTCTGGGTATAAAAATGATTTCTGAAATCTGTTTAAATTCAAATCTTTTTCTAATTATTTCAAATTCAAATATAATTCTGTTTTTAAATAACTTTTAAAATATAAATCCAAATAATACAAATAATATATGTTTTCAAATCAGAAAAATGTGAGGAATTCAAATATGGCCTTCAAAATATATTCTGAACATTTAAAATTCCAAGTTTATTTAAATTACAATAAATGCCCTTTATCTTAATTAATTAATATCTTTTGTTTTATAAGTCCAAATTTAACAAATGATATGTCTAAAATGATTAGCTTAGAGTCCTTTCTGTTTATGCATTCCTTGGTTTGTTTTGAAGCATGCATCATATAAATATAATGTGAACAGCAACTAAATTGTGAATAAAATGGGGCCAAAACTAAATAAAAGGCTTTATTATTGTTTTCCACACCTCACCCATGCCATGCTACCTTAATGCCATGCAAATTGTGCATCATTCATCATAGCATGATTGTTTGCTTGTCGCATTTATTCATATGCTTGTGCACTTTATTTATGTTGGCTTTTGTTTGTTTGGTTCTTCTTGAATAGGCGGGGATATACCAAGAGATCCAGAGCACTACCAGATCCGTCTCTCGCTTCAAGCGAGTGCCAGGCAAGCACTACCACATGCTTGCATACATATAGTACCTATTGCCTCTATCTTATTCTTGCATCATTGAGCCGCGATTGCATTAATTTGAATCCCAAGTATTGCATAGCCTTTACTTTTAAACCCCAACGAAGCTTGTTCCTCCATCCCATGAGCCATTACTACAGGAGTTGTTTGAGCCATGCGAGTCGTAGAACAGCATGTGTAGGGTATGTGAGTGTCTGATGGATAACGAGGTACTTAAACAACTTAACCTGCGTAGTAATGGGATAACTAATGAAAGTGGCATCGGTGAGCCATATTCGCTATTTGGTTTTTCAGGCTCACTTGTGTCCCGTAGGACCCCGAGTACTTGATTCCTGTTCCTTGAATATTCGCGCTATCCACATCAGGAGGCTTATGAACCACCCTGAGCCAGAGCTTGATTCATTCTTATTTCTTGGGGCCACAAACTAGTTTGAGGATTTATTTACTATCTGTACTTATGCCATGCTTTCTTGCTTTAATTTAAGATTGTGCGGTAATGCACCTTGTCTTTGTTTAGGGTCGTGACCCGTTTTACTATGTCGACAAGCCCAGTCACACTTTCGGTTCCCGATTATTTACATGGCTCCACAAACCTTGAGGCGTCTGGTCATTAACCGTTGCGGGTAGCTCAATGGGGTGGCCCCTGAAATATTTCTGAATCCTGTGATTGCTTTGTCGTGTTGCCTCGTTGAGTTTTGATTTGGTTTTTCGAGGCATATCGTGTGTGTTGCTATTTGTGCACCCTGCGTAAAACTTTCTGGCCGTGTCATGGTTATGGGCGACTTGGAGCACGGTTTCTCGATCATAGACAAGCATAACTAAAGTACCGCTTTTAATTTGACTAGACTAGGTACCGACTAGTAAATAGTACAACACTCATGGAATGGATAATAAAACTGCCAGCGGATGGGGGTTGTTCGTCAGCTTCCTCGTCGTGGCGGCGAGGAGGATGGATCTGTGGATATTACCGTTATAAGCTGACCAAGCATTGTTATTAATTCACGGACATCCGTCTATCTCTGGTTAGGCGGATGGTTAGCGGTATCTATAGAATTGCTAGGGTTTATCTTCTGCTGCAATTCGTCACCCAGTTGTGTCCCCTTTAGAGGCATAAAGACTTGCTGAGTACCCTAGGGTCTCACGATAAATTATTGGTTCGGATGAGCAGGTACACTCGCGGGATGGATACTAGGTGGAAGAGGCGGACGATGTGAGCAGCGATCATTCGGTGTAGAGATTAGGAGCGGGATCCGTGAGATCTGTGGGCGGGATCTGCTTATTTATGGGGCATCTTATGTCGATTTGCTTCTTATCCGTACTCGGATTTTGTCTTCCGCTTCCGCCTGATACTCTGTTGATTGATGTATGAGGAGATATCCTAAACTATTATATCTATCTAGGATATTTGGATCTTGCCGTATGGCGTTGCTATATTTCCTTTCTTTTCAGATGGAATGGCTCGATGTACTTTGTTGTATGGTGGCTTGCATACATACTCATTTGTGTATGTAGTTGATCCCTTCGCCTGCCCATTACGCCGCCCGTTCTTGTCCCGATGTGTGGAAATGGTTGGTACGGCCGAAAGGTCTACCTGTGAGTGGCATTTGGGCCCCACCGTACTATTTCAACCATTTCTGCTCATCCAGGCTTGTAACTAGGAGCGTAATTCACCGAGGTAGTTACAAGGATCCACCAGTGTCATTGCATGTCTGTTCTTTTCATGAACCACATAAGGATCCACCAGTGTCATTGCAGTGCATTCTTTTCATGAACCACACCTAGTGTCATTGCATGTGTGTTCTTCTAAACAAAGCGACATAAGGATCCACGGTGTCATTGCATGTCTTCTTATCATGAACCACACCCAGTGTCATTGAATGTGTGTTCTTCTAAACAAACCACATAAGGATCCACCAGTGCCATTGCATATACATTTTTCATGAACCACACCCGGTGTAAGTGCATATACATTCTTTTCATGAACCACACCCAGTGTCACTGTATGTCATTTCTTTTCATGAACCACATAAGGATGTACCAGTGTCATTGCATGTGTGTTCTTCAAAAGAAACCACATATAGGATCCACCAGTGTCATTGCATGTATGTTCTTTTCATGAACCACACCTAGTGTAATTGCATGTGTGTTCTTCTAAACAAACCACATAAGGATCCACCCGTGTCATTGCACGTATATTCTTTTCATGAACCACATAAGGATCCACCAGTGTCATTGCATGTCTGTTCTTTTCATGAACCACATAAGGATCCATCAGTGTCATTGCATGTCTGTTCTTTTCATGAACCACAACTAGTGTCATTGCATGTTTGTTCTTTTCATGAAACGCACCCGATGTCACTGCATATCATTCTTTTCATGAACCACATAAGGATCTACCAGTGTCATTGGATGTGTGTTCTTCTCATGAACCACACGTGGATCCACCAGTGTCATTGCATGTCTGTTCCTCTAAACAAACCACATAAGGATCCACCGGTGTCATTGGATGTGTGTTGTTTTCATGAACCACACCCAATGTCATTGCATGTGTGTTCTTCTAAACAAACCACATAAGGATCTACCGGTGTCAGTGCATGTCTGTTCTTTTCATGAACCACACCAAGTGTCACTACATGTCAGTTTTTTCATGAACCACATAAGGATCTACCAGTGTCATTGGATGCGTCTTCTTCTCATGAACCACATGTGGATCCACCGATGTCATTGCATGTTTGTTCCTCTAAACAAACCACATAAGGATCCACCGGTGTCATTGGATGTGTGTTCTTTTCATGAACCACACCGAGTGTCATCGCATGTGTTTTCTTCTAAACAAACCACATAAGGATCCACCAGTGTCATTGCATCTCTGTTCTTTTCATGAACCACACCCAGTGTCATTGCATGTCTGTTATTTTCATGAACAACACCCGGTGTCACATGTCGATTCTTTTCATGAACCACATAAGGATCTACGAGTGTCATTGCATGTGTGTTCTTCTCATGAACCACACGTGGATCCACCGGTGTCACTGCATGTCCGTTCCTCTAAACAAACCACATAAGGATCCACCAGTGTCATTGGATGTGTGTTCTTTTCATGAACCACACCCAGTGTCATTGCATGTGTGTTCTTCTAAACAAACCACATAAGGACCACAAGTGTCATTGCAAGTCCGTTCTTATCATGAACCACATAAGGATCCACCAGTGTCATTGCATGTCTGTTCTTTTCATGAACCACATAAGGATCCACCAGTGTCATTGCATGTCTGGTCTTTTCATGAACCACACCCAGTGTCATTGCATGTGTGTTCTTCTAAACAAACCACATAAGGATCCACAAGTGTCATTGCATGTCTGTTCTTTTCATGAACCACACCCAGTGTCGATGCATGTACATTCTTTTCATGACCCACACCCAGTGTCACTACATGTCAGTTCTTTTCATGAACCACATAAGGATCTACCAGTGTCATTGCATGTGTGTTCTTCTAAACAAACCACATAAGGATCCACCAGTGTCATTGCATGTCTGTTCTTTTCATGAACCACACCTAGTGACATTGCATGTATGTTCTTTCAAACAAACCACATATAGGATCCACCAGTGTCATTGCATGTCTGTTCTTTTCATGAACCACACCTAGTGTAATTGCATGTGTGTTCTTCTAAACAAACCACATAAGGATCCACGGTGTCATTGCATATGTTCTTTTCATGAACCACATAAGGATCCACAGTGTCATTGCATGTACATTCTTTTCATGAACCACATAAGGATCCACAGTGTCATTGGATGTCATTCTTTTCATGAACCACACCCGGTGTCATTGCATGTTTGTTCTTTTCATGAACGCACTTGTCATCGGTGTCCTTTGCATATACATTCTTTTCAAGAACCACATAAGGATCTACCAGTGTCATTGGATGTGTGTTCTTCTCATAAACCACACGTGGATCCACCGGTGTCATTGCATGTCCGTTCCTCTAAACAAACCACATAAGGATGCACCAGTGTCATTGGATGTGTGTTCTTTTCATGAACCACACCCAGTGTCATTGCATGTGTGTTCTAAAAGCAAACCACATAAGGATCCACCGGTGTCAGTGCATGTCTGTTCTTTTCATGAACCACACCCAGTGTCACTGCATGTCAGTTCTTTTCATGAACCACATAAGGATCTACCAGTGTCATTGGATGTGTGTTATTTTCATGAACCACACGTGGATCCACCGGTGTCATTGCGTGTTTGTTCCTCTAAACAAACCACATAAGGATCCACCACTATCATTGGATGTGTGTTCTTTTCTTGAACCACACCCAGTGTCATTGCATGTGTGTTCTTCTAAACAAACCACATAAGGATCCACCAGGGTCATTGCATCTCTGTTCTTTTCATGAACCACACCCAGTGTCATTGCATGTCTGCTCTTTTCATGAACCACACCCAGTGTCACTGCATGTCAGTTCTTTTCATGAACCACATAAGGATCTACCAGTGTCATTGGATGTGTGTTCTTCTCATGAACCACACGTGGATCCACCGGTGAAATTGCATGTCTGTTACTCTAAACAAACCACATAAGGATCCACCAGTGTCATTGGATGTGTGTTCTTTTCATGAACCACACCCAGTGTCATTGCATGTGTGTTCTTCTAAACAAACCACATAAGGATCCACCAGTGTCATTGCATGTCTGTTCTTATCATGAACCACATAAGGATCCACCGGTGTCATTGCATGTCCATTCTTTTCATGAACCACATAAGGATCCACAGTGCCATTGCAGTTCTTTTCATGAACCACACCTAGTGTCATTGCATGTGTTATTCTAAACAAACGACATAAGGATCCACCAGTGTCATTGCATGTCTATTCTTTTCATGAACCACACCCAGTGTCATTGAATGTGTGTTCTTCTAAACAAACCACATAAGGATCCACGGTGCCATTGCATATGCATTCTTTTCATGAACCACACCCAGTGTAAGTGCATGTCTGTTCTTTTCATGAACCACACCCAGTGTCACTGTATGTCAGTTCTTTTCATGAACCACATAAGGATCTACCAGTGTCATTGCATGTGTGTTCTTCAAAAGAAACCACATATAGGATCCACCAGTGTCATTGCATGTCTGTTCTTTTCATGAACCACACCTTGTGTAATTGCATGTGTGTTCTTCTAAACAAACCACATAAGGATCCACCCGTGTCATTGCACGTATGTTCTTTTCATGAACCACATAAGGATCCACCAGTGTCATTGCATGTCTGTTCTTTTCATGAACCACATAAGTATCCATCAGTGTCATTGCATGTCTGTTCTTTTCATGAACCACACCTAGTGTCATTGCATGTTTGTTCTTTTCATGAAACGCACCCGATGTCACTGCATGTCTATTCTTTTCATGAACCACATAAGGATCTACCAGTGTCATTGGATGTGTGTTCTTCTCATGACCCACACGTGGATCCACCGGTGTCATTGCATGTCTGTTCCTCTAAACAAACCACATAAGGATCCACCAGTGTCATTGGATGTGTGTTGTTTTCATGAACCACACCCAATGTCATTGCATGTGTGTTCTTCTAAACAAACCACATAAGGATCTACCGGTGTCAGTGCATGTCTGTTCTTTTCATGAACCACACCAAGTGTCACTACATGTCAGTTTTTTCATGAACCACATAAGGATCTACCAGTGTCATTGGATGCGTCTTCTTCTCATGAACCACATGTGGATCCACCGATGTCATTGCATGTCTGTTCCTCTAAACAAACCACATAAGGATCCACCGGTGTCATTGGATGTATGTTCTTTTCATGAACCACACCGAGTGTCATCGCATGTGTTTTCTTCTAAACAAACCACATAAGGATCCACCAGTGTCATTGCATCTCTGTTCTTTTCATGAACCACACCCAGTGTCATTGCATGTCTTTTATTTTCATGAAAAACACCACGTGTCACCGCATGTCGGTTCTTTTCATGAACCACATAAGGATCTACAGTGTCATTGCATGTGTTCTTCTCATGAACCACACGTGGATCCACCGTGTCTTGCATGTCCGTTCTCTAAACAAACCACATAAGGATCCACCAGTGTCATTGGATGTGTGTTCTTTTCATGAACCACACCCAGTGTCATTGCATGTGTGTTCTTCTAAACAAACCACATAAGGACCACAAGTGTCATTGCAAGTCCGTTCTTATCATGAACCACATAAGGATCCACCAGTGTCATTGCATGTCTGTTCTTTTCATGAACCACATAAGGATCCACCAGTGTCATTGCATGTCGGTCTTTCATGAACCACACCCAGTGTCATTGCATGTGTGTTCTTCTAAACAAACCACATAAGGATCCACCAGTGTCATTGCATGTCTGTTCTTTTCATGAACGACACCCCAGTGTCAGTGCATGTCTGTTCTTTTTATGAACCACACCCAGTGTCACTACATGTCAGTTCTTTTCATGAACCACATAAGGATCTACCAGTGTCATTGCATGTGTGTTCTTCTAAACAAACCACATAAGGATCCACCAGTGTCATTGCATGTCTGTTCTTTTCATGAACCACACCTAGTGACATTGCATGTATGTTCTTTCAAACAAACCACATATAGGATCCACCAGTGTCATTGCATGTCTGTTCTTTTCATGAACCACACCTAGTGTAATTGCATGTGTGTTCTTCTAAACAAACCACATAAGGATCCACCAGTGTCATTGCATGTCTGTTCTTTTCATGAACCACATAAGGATCCACCAGTGTCATTGCATGTCTGTTCTTTTCATGAACCACATAAGGATCCACCAGTGTCATTGCATGTCTGTTCTTTTCATGAACCACACCCAGTGTCATTGCATGTTTGTTCTTTTCATGAAACGCACCCGGTGTCATTTGCATGTACATTCTTTTCAAGAACCACATAAGGATCTACCAGTGTCATTGGATGTGTGTTCTTCTCATAAACCATACGTGGATCCACCGGTGTCATTGCATGTCCGTTCCTCTAAACAAACCACATAAGGATCCACCAGTGTCATTGGATGTGTGTTCTTTTCATGAACCACACCCAGTGTCATTGCATGTGTGTTCTAAAAGAAAACCACATAAGGATCCACCGGTGTCATTGCATATGCATTCTTTTCATGAACCACACCCAGTGTCACTGCATGTCAGTTCTTTTCATGAACCACATAAGGATCTACCAGTGTCATTGGATGTGTGTTATTCTCATGAACCACACGTGGATCCACCGGTGTCATTGCGTGTTTGTTCCTCTAAACAAACCACATAAGGATCCACCACTATCATTGGATGTGTGTTCTTTTCATGAACCACACCCAGTGTCATTGCATGTGTGTTCTTCTAAACAAACCACATAAGGATCCACCAGGGTCATTGCATCTCTGTTCTTTTCTTGAACCACTCCCAGTGTCATTACATATACTCTTTTCATGAACCACACCCGGTGTCACTTTGCATGTCAGTTCTTTTCATGAACCACATAAGGATCCACCGGTGTCATTGGATGTGTGTTCTTCTCATGAACCACACGTGGATCCACCGGTGAAATTGCATGTACTACACTAAACAAACCACATAAGGATCCACCAGTGTCATTGGATGTGTGTTCTTTTCATGAACCACACCCAGTGTCATTGCATGTGTGTTCTTCTAAACAAACCACATAAGGATCCACCAGTGTCATTGCATGTCTGTTCTTATCATGAACCACATAAGGATCCACCAGTGTCATTGCATGTATGTTCTTTTCATGAACCACATAAGGATCCACCAGTGCCATTGCAGGTCTGTTCTTTTCATGAACCACACCTAGTGTCATTGCATGTGTGTTCTTCTAAACAAACGACATAAGGATTCACCGGTGTCATTGCATGTCTATTCTTTTCATGAACCACACCCGGTGTCATTGAATGTGTGTTCTAAACAAACCACATAAGGATCCACCGGTGCCATTGCATGTACATTCTTTTCATGAACCACACCCAGTGTAAGTGCATGTCTTACCATTCTTTTCATGAACCACACCCGGTGTCACCGTATGTCGTCTTTTTCATGAACCACATAAGGATCTACGGTGTCATTGCATGTGTGTTCTTCAAAAGAAACCACATATAGGATCCACCAGTGTCATTGCATGTCTGTTCTTTTCATGAACCACACCTTGTGTAATTGCATGTGTGTTCTTCTAAACAAACCACATAAGGATCCACCGTGTCATTGCACGTATGTTCTTTTCATGAACCACATAAGGATCCACGGTGTCATTGCATGTCATTCTTTTCATGAACAACATAAGGATCCATCGGTGTCATTGCATGTACATTCTTTTCATGAACCACACCTAGTGTCATTGCATGTTTGTTCTTTTCATGAAACGCACCCGATGTCACTGCATGTCTGTTCTTTTCATGAACAAAATAAGGATCTACCGTGTCATTGGATGTGTGTTCTTCTCATGACCCACGTGGATCCACCGTGTCATTGCATGTATGTTCCTCTAAACAAACCACATAAGGATCCACCAGTGTCATTGGATGTGTGTTGTTTTCATGAACCACACCCAATGTCATTGCATGTTTGTTCTTCTAAACAAACCACATAAGGATCTACCGGTGTCAGTGCATGTGCATTCTTTTCATGAACCACACCAAGTGTCACCGCATGTCAGTTTTTCATGAACCACATAAGGATCTACCGGTGTCATTGGATGTCTTCTTCTCATGAACCACATGTGGATCCACCGATGTCATTGCATGTCTTCCTCTAAACAAACCACATAAGGATCCACTAGTGTCATTGGATGTGTGTTCTTTTCATGAACCACACCCAGTGTCATCGCATGTGTGTTCTTCTAAACAAACCACATAAGGATCCACCAGTGTCATTGCATCTCTGTTCTTTTCATGAACCACACCCGGTGTCATTGCATGTACATTCTTTTCATGAACCACACCCGGTGTCACCTGCATGTCAGTTCTTTTCATGAACCACATAAGGATCCACAGTGTCATTGGATGTGTGTTCTTTTCATGAACCACAACTAGTGTCATTGCATGTGTGTTCTTCTAAACAAACCATAAGGATCCACGGTGTCATTGCATATACATTACTCTAAACAAACCACATAAGGATCCACCAAAGTGTCATTGGATGTGTGTTCTTTTCATGTACCACACCAGTGTCATTGCATGTGTGTTCTTCTAAAGAAACCACATAAGGATCTACAGTGTCATTGCATGTCTATTCTTATCATGAACCACATAAGGATCCACGGTGTCATTGCATGTCTGTTCTTTTGATGAACCACACCTAGTGTCATTGCATGTGTTCTTCTAAACAAACCACATATAGGATCCACAGTGTCATTGCATGTTCTTTTCATGAACCACACCTAGTGTAATTGCATGTGTGTTCTTCTAAACAAACCACATAAGGATCCACCGGTGCCATTGCATGTACATTCTTTTCATGACCCACACCCGTGTAAGTGCATGTCTGTTCTTTTCATGAACCACATAAGGATCCACCAGTGTCATTGCATGTCTGTTCTTTCATGAACCACATAAGGATCCACAGTGTCATTGCATGTGCATTCTTTTCATGAACCACATAAGAATCCACCAGTGTCATTGCATGTCTGTTCTTTTCATGAACCACACCCAGTGTCATTGCATGTTTGTTCTTTTCATGAAACGCACCCGGTGTCACTACATGTCTGTTCTTTTCATGAACCACATAAGGATCTACCAGTGTCATTGGATGTGTGTTCTTCTCATGAACCACACGTGGATCCACCGGTGTCATTGCATGTCTGTTCCTCTAAACAAACCACATAAGGATCCACCAGTGTCATTGGATGTGTGTTCTTTTCATGAACCACACCCAGTGTCATTGCATGTGTGTTCTTATAAACAAACCACATAAGGATCCACCGGTGTCAGCATATACTGTTCTTTTCATGAACCACACCCATTGTCACTGCATGTCAGTTCTTTTCATGAACCACATAAGGATCTACCAGTGTCATTGGATGTGTGTTCTTCTCATGAACCACACGTGGATCCACCGGTGAAATTGCATGTCTGTTACACTAAACAAACCACATAAGGATCCACCAGTGTCATTGGATGTGTGTTCTTTTCATGAACCACACCCAGTGTCATTGCATGTGTGTTCTTCTAAACAAACCACATAAGGATCCACCAGTGTCATTGCATGTCTGTTCTTATCATGAACCACATAAGGATCCACCAGTGTCATTGCATGTATGTTCTTTTCATGAACCACATAAGGATCCACCAGTGCCATTGCAGGTCTGTTCTTTTCATGAACCACACCTAGTGTCATTGCATGTGTGTTCTTCTAAACAAACGACATAAGGATTCACCAGTGTCATTGCATGTCTATTCTTTTCATGAACCACACCCAGTGTCATTGAATGTGTGTTCTGCTAAACAAACCACATAAGGATCCACCAGTGCCATTGCATGTCTGTTCTTTTCATGAACCACACCCAGTGTAAGTGCATGTCTGTTCTTTTCATGAACCACACCCAGTGTCACTGTATGTCAGTTCTTTTCATGAACCACATAAGGATCTACCAGTGTCATTGCATGTGTGTTCTTCAAAAGAAACCACATATAGGATCCACCAGTGTCATTGCATGTCTGTTCTTTTCATGAACCACACCTTGTGTAATTGCATGTGTGTTCTTCTAAACAAACCACATAAGGATCCACCCGTGTCATTGCACGTATGTTCTTTTCATGAACCACATAAGGATCCACCAGTGTCATTGCATGTCTGTTCTTTTCATGAACAACATAAGGATCCATCAGTGTCATTGCATGTCTGTTCTTTTCATGAACCACACCTAGTGTCATTGCATGTTTGTTCTTTTCATGAAACGCACCCGATGTCACTGCATGTCTGTTCTTTTCATGAACCACATAAGGATCTACCAGTGTCATTGGATGTGTGTTCTTCTCATGACCCACACGTGGATAAACCGGTGTCATTGCATGTATGTTCCTCTAAACAAACCACATAAGGATCCACCAGTGTCATTGGATGTGTGTTGTTTTCATGAACCACACCCAATGTCATTGCATGTTTGTTCTTCTAAACAAACCACATAAGGATCTACCGGTGTCAGTGCATGTCTGTTCTTTTCATGAACCACACCAAGTGTCACTGCATGTCAGTTTTTTCATGAACCACATAAGGATCTACCAGTGTCATTGGATGCGTCTTCTTCTCATGAACCACATGTGGATCCACCGATGTCATTGCATGTCTGTTCCTCTAAACAAACCACATAAGGATCCACTAGTGTCATTGGATGTGTGTTCTTTTCATGAACCACACCCAGTGTCATCGCATGTGTGTTCTTCTAAACAAACCACATAAGGATCCACCAGTGTCATTGCATCTCTGTTCTTTTCATGAACCACACCCAGTGTCATTGCATGTCTGTTCTTTTCATGAACCACACCCAGTGTCACTGCATGTCAGTTCTTTTCATGAACCACATAAGGATCCACCAGTGTCATTGGATGTGTGTTCTTTTCATGAACCACAACTAGTGTCATTGCATGTGTGTTCTTCTAAACAAACCACATAAGGATCCACCGGTGTCATTGCATGTCTGTTACTCTAAACAAACCACATAAGGATCCACCAGTGTCATTGGATGTGTGTTCTTTTCATGTACCACACCCAGTGTCATTGCATGTGTGTTCTTCTAAGAAAACCACATAAGGATCTACCAGTGTCATTGCATGTCTATTCTTATCATGAACCACATAAGGATCCACCAGTGTCATTGCATGTCTGTTCTTTTGATGAACCACACCTAGTGTCATTGCATGTGTGTTCTTCTAAACAAACCACATATAGGATCCACCAGTGTCATTGCATGTATGTTCTTTTCATGAACCACACCTAGTGTAATTGCATGTGTGTTCTTCTAAACAAACCACATAAGGATCCACCAGTGCCATTGCATGTCTGTTCTTTTCATGACCACACCCAGTGTAAGTGCATGTCTGTTCTTTTCATGAACCACATAAGGATCCACCAGTGTCATTGCATGTCTGTTCTTTTCATGAACCACATAAGGATCCACCAGTGTCATTGCATGTCTGTTCTTTTCATGAACCACATAAGAATCCACTAGTGTCATTTCATGAACCACACCAGTGCCAGTGCATGTCTGTTCTTTTCATGAAAGCACCGTGTCACTACATGTCTGTTCTTTTCATGAACCACATAAGGATCTACCAGTGTCATTGGATGTGTGTTCTTCTCATGAACCACACGTGGATCCACCGGTGTCATTGCATGTCTGTTCCTCTAAACAAACCACATAAGGATCCACCAGTGTCATTGGATGTGTGTTCTTTTCATGAACCACACCCAGTGTCATTGCATGTGTGTTCTTATAAACAAACCACATAAGGATCCACCGGTGTCAAGCATGTCTTCTTTTCATGAACCACACCCATTGTCACTGCATGTCAGTTCTTTTCATGAACCACATAAGGATCTACCAGTGTCATTGGATGTGTGTACTTCTCATGAACCACACGTGGATCCACCGGTGTCATTGCATGTCTGTTCTTTTCATGAACCACACCTAGTGTAATTGCATGTGTGTTCTTCTAAACAAACCACATAAGGATCCACCAGTGTCATTGCATGTCTGTTCTTTTCATGAACCACATAAGGATCCACCAGTGTCATTGCATGTCTATTCTTTTCATGAACCACATAAGGATCCACCAGTGTCATTGCATGTCTGTTCTTTTCATGAACCACATAAGGATCCACCAGTGTCATTGCATGTCTGTTCTTTTCATGAACCACACCCAGTGTCATTGCATGTTTGTTCTTTTCATGAAACGCACCCGGTGTCACTGCATGTCTGTTCTTTTCAAGAACCACATAAGGATCTACCAGTGTCATTGGATGTGTGTTCTTCTCATGAACCACACGTGGATCCACCGGTGTCATTGCATGTCCGTTCCTCTAAACAAACCACATAAGGATCCACCAGTGTCATTGGATGTGTGTTCTTTTCATGAACCACACCCAGTGTCATTGCATGTGTGTTCTTATAAGCAAACCACATAAGGATCCACCGGTGTCAGTGCATGTCTGTTCTTTTCATGAACCACACCCAGTGTCACTGCATGTCAGTTCTTTTCATGAACCACATAAGGATCTACCAGTGTCATTGGATGTGTGTTATTCTCATGAACCACACGTGGATCCACCGGAGTCATTGCGTGTTGGTTCCTCTAAACAAACCACATAAGGATCCACCACTGTCATTGGATGTGTGTTCTTTTCATGAACCACACCCAGTGTCATTGCATGTGTGTTCTTCTAAACAAACCACATAAGGATCCACTAGGGTCATTGCATCTCTGTTCTTTTCATGAACCACACCCAGTGTCATTGCATGTGTGTTCTTCTAAACAAACCACATAAGGATCCACCAGTGTCATTGCATGTCTGTTCTTATCATGAACCACATAAGGATCCACCAGTGTCATTGCATGTATGTTCTTTTCATGAACCACATAAGGATCCACCAGTGCCATTGCAGGTCTGTTCTTTTCATGAACCACACCTAGTGTCATTGCATGTGTGTTCTTCTAAACAAACGACATAAGGATTCACCAGTGTCATTGCATGTCTATTCTTTTCATGAACCACACCCAGTGTCATTGAATGTGTGTTCTTCTAAACAAACCACATAAGGATCCACCAGTGCCATTGCATGTCTGTTCTTTTCATGAACCACACCCAGTGTAAGTGCATGTCTGTTCTTTTCATGAACCACACCCAGTGTCACTGTATGTCAGTTCTTTTCATGAACCACATAAGGATCTACCAGTGTCATTGCATGTGTGTTCTTCAAAAGAAACCACATATAGGATCCACCAGTGTCATTGCATGTCTGTTCTTTTCATGAACCACACCTTGTGTAATTGCATGTGTTCTTCTAAACAAACCACATAAGGATCCACCCGTGTCATTGCACGTATGTTCTTTTCATGAACCACATAAGGATCCACCAGTGTCATTGCATGTCTGTTCTTTTCATGAACCACATAAGGATCCATCAGTGTCATTGCATGTCTGTTCTTTTCATGAACCACACCTAGTGTCATTGCATGTTTGTTCTTTTCATGAAACGCACCCGATGTCACTGCATGTCTGTTCTTTTCATGAACCACATAAGGATCTACCAGTGTCATTGGATGTGTGTTCTTCTCATGACCCACACGTGGATCCACCGGTGTCATTGCATGTATGTTCCTCTAAACAAACCACATAAGGATCCACCAGTGTCATTGGATGTGTGTTGTTTTCATGAACCACACCCAATGTCATTGCATGTTTGTTCTTCTAAACAAACCACATAAGGATCTACCGGTGTCAGTGCATGTCTGTTCTTTTCATGAACCACACCAAGTGTCACTGCATGTCAGTTTTTTCATGAACCACATAAGGATCTACCAGTGTCATTGGATGCGTCTTCTTCTCATGAACCACATGTGGATCCACCGATGTCATTGCATGTCTGTTCCTCTAAACAAACCACATAAGGATCCACTAGTGTCATTGGATGTGTGTTCTTTTCATGAACCACACCCAGTGTCATCGCATGTGTGTTCTTCTAAACAAACCACATAAGGATCCACCAGTGTCATTGCATCTCTGTTCTTTTCATGAACCACACCCAGTGTCATTGCATGTCTGTTCTTTTCATGAACCACACCCAGTGTCACTGCATGTCAGTTCTTTTCATGAACCACATAAGGATCTACTAGTGTCATTGGATGTGTGTTCTTCTCACGAACCACACGTGGATCCACCGGTGTCATTGCATGTTTGTTCCTCTAAACAAACAACATAAGGATCCACCAGTGTCATTGGATGTGTGTTCTTTTCATGAACCACAACTAGTGTCATTGCATGTGTGTTCTTCTAAACAAACCACATAAGGATCCACCGGTGTCATTGCATGTCTGTTACTCTAAACAAACCACATAAGGATCCACCAGTGTCATTGGATGTGTGTTCTTTTCATGTACCACACCCAGTGTCATTGCATGTGTGTTCTTCTAAGAAAACCACATAAGGATTTACTAGTGTCATTGCATGTCTATTCTTATCATGAACCACATAAGGATCCACCAGTGTCATTGCATGTCTGTTCTTTTGATGAACCACACCTAGTGTCATTGCATGTGTGTTCTTCTAAACAAACCACATATAGGATCCACCAGTGTCATTGCATGTATGTTCTTTTCATGAACCACACCTAGTGTAATTGCATGTGTGTTCTTCTAAACAAACCACATAAGGATCCACCAGTGCCATTGCATGTCTGTTCTTTTCATGACCACACCCAGTGTAAGTGCATGTCTGTTCTTTTCATGAACCACATAAGGATCCACCAGTGTCATTGCATGTCTGTTCTTTTCATGAACCACATAAGGATCCACCAGTGTCATTGCATGTCTGTTCTTTTCATGAACCACATAAGAATCCACCAGTGTCATTGCATGTCTGTTCTTTTCATGAACCACACCCAGTGTCATTGCATGTTTGTTCTTTTCATGAAACGCACCCGGTGTCACTACATGTCTGTTCTTTTCATGAACCACATAAGGATCTACCAGTGTCATTGGATGTGTGTTCTTCTCATGAACCACACGTGGATCCACCGGTGTCATTGCATGTCTGTTCCTCTAAACAAACCACATAAGGATCCACCAGTGTCATTGGATGTGTGTTCTTTTCATGAACCACACCCAGTGTCATTGCATGTGTGTTCTTATAAACAAACCACATAAGGATCCACCGGTGTCAGTGCATGTCTGTTCTTTTCATGAACCACACCCATTGTCACTGCATGTCAGTTCTTTTCATGAACCACATAAGGATCTACCAGTGTCATTGGATGTGTGTACTTCTCATGAACCACACGTGGATCCACCGGTGTCATTGCATGTCTGTTCTTTTCATGAACCACACCTAGTGTAATTGCATGTGTGTTCTTCTAAACAAACCACATAAGGATCCACCAGTGTCATTGCATGTCTTCTTTTTCATGAACCACATAAGGATCCACCAGTGTCATTGCATGTCTGTTCTTTTCATGAACCACATAAGGATCCACGTTGTCATTGCATGTCTTCTTTTCATGAACCACACCCAGTGTCATTGCATGTTTGTTCTTTTCATGAAACGCACCCGTGTCATCGCATGTCTGTTCTTTTCAAGAACCACATAAGGATCTACCAAAGGTCATTGGATGTGTGTTCTTCTCATGAACCACATGGATCCACCAAAGTGTCATTGCATGTCCGTTCCTCTAAACAAACCACATAAGGATCCACCAGTGTCATTGGATGTGTTCTTTTCATGAACCACACCCAGTGTCATTGCATGTGTGTTCTTATAAGCAAACCACATAGGATCCACCGTGTCAAGGCATATACATTCTTTTCATGAACCACACCCGGTGTCACTGCATGTCATTCTTTTCATGAACCACATAAGGATCTACCGGTGTCATTGGATGTGTGTTATTCTCATGAACCACACGTGGATCCACCGTGTCATTGCGTGTTGGTTCCTCTAAACAAACCACATAAGGATCCACCCGTCTCATTGGATGTGTGTTCTTTTCATGAACCACACCGGTGTCATTGCATGTGTGTTCTTCTAAACAAACCACATAAGGATCCACCTGTCATTGCATCTGTTCTTTTCATGAACCACACCCAAAGTGTCATTTCATGTCCGCTTTTTCATGAACCACACCTGTCATGCATGTCATTTCTTTTCATGAACCACATAAGGATCTACCGGTGTCATTGGATGTGTGTTCTTCTCATGAACCACGTGGATCCACCAGTGAAATTGCATGTCTGTACTCTAAACAAACCACATAAGGATCCACCAGTGTCATTGGATGTGTGTTCTTTTCATGAACCACACCCAGTGTCATTGCATGTGTGTTCTTCTAAACAAACCACATAAGGATCCACAGTGTCATTGCATGTACGTTCTTATCATGAACCACATAAGGATCCACCAGTGTCATTGCATGTCTGTTCTTTTATGAACCACATAAGGATCCACCAGTGTCATTGCAGGTGGTTCTTTTCATGAACCACACCTAGTGTCATTGCATGTGTGTTCTTCTAAACAAACATAAGGATCCACGGTGTCATTGCATGTCTATTCTTTTCATGAACCACACCCAGTATCATTGAATGTGTGTTCTTCTAAACAAACCACATAAGGATCCACCGGTGCCATTGCATGTCTCTTTTCATGAACCACACCAGTGTAAGTGCATGTTCTTCTTTTCATGAACCACACCCGGTGTCATCAGTATGTCAGTTTTTTTCATGAACCACATAAGGATCTACCAGTGTCATTGAATGTGTGTTCTTCAAAAGAAACCACATATAGGATCCACCAGTGTCATTGCATGTCTGTTCTTTTCATGAACCACACCTAGTGTAATTGCATGTGTGTTCTTCTAAACAAACCACATAAGGATCCACCAGTGTCATTGCATGTCTGTTCTTTTCATGAGCCACATAGGATCCACCAGTGTCATTGCATGTCTGTTCTTTTCATGAACCACATAAGGATCCACCAGTGTCATTGCATATACGTTTCTTTTCATGAACCACACCTAGTGTCATTGCATGTTTGTTCTTTTCATGAAACGCACCCGATGTCACTGCATGTCTGTTCTTTTCATGAACCACATAAGGATCTACCAGTGTCATTGGATGTGTGTTCTTCTCATGACCCACACGTGATCCACCGGTGTCATTGCATGTCCGCCCTCTAAACAAACCACATAAGGATCCACCAGTGTCATTAGATGTGTTGTTTTCATGAACCACACCCAATGTCATTGCATGTTTGTTCTTCTAAACAAACCACATAAGGATCTACCGTGTCAAGCAGCATGTTCTTTTCATGAACCACACCAAGTGTCAATGCATGTCAGTTTTTCATGAACCACATAAGGATCTACGGTGTCATTGGATCGTCTTCTTCTCATGAACCACATGTGGATCCACGTGTCATTGCATGTTTGTTCCTCTAAACAAACCACATAAGGATCCAACAGTGTCATTGGATGTGTGTTCTTTTCATGAACCACACCTAGTGTCATCGCATGTGTGTTCTTCTAAACAAACCACATAAGGATCCACCAGTGTCATTGCATCTCTGTTCTTTTCATGAACCACACCCAGTGTCATTGCATGTCTGTTCTTTTCATGAACCACACCCAGTGTCACTCCATGTCATGAACCACATAAGGATCTACCAGTGTCATTGGATGTGTGTTCTTCTAAACAAACCACATAAGGATCCACCGGTGTCATTGCATGTGTGTTACTCTAAACAAACCACATAAGGATCCACCAGTGTCATTGGATGTGTGTTCTTTTCATGTACCACACCCAGTGTCATTGCATGTGTGTTATTCTAAGCAAACCACATAAGGATCCACCAGTGTCATTGCATGTCTATTATTATCATGAACCACATAAGGATCCACCAGTGTCATTGCATGTCTGTTCTTTTGATGAACCACACCTAGTGTCATTGCATGTGTGTTCTTCTAAACAAACCACATATAGGATCCACCAGTGTCATTGCATGTATGTTCTTTTCATGAACCACACCTAGTGTAATTGCATGTGTGTTCTTCTAAACAAACCACATAAGGATCCACCAGTGCCATTGCATGTCTGTTCTTTTCATGACCACACCCAGCGTAAGTGCATGTCTGTTCTTTTCATGAACCACATAAGGATCCACCAGTGTCATTGCATGTCTGTTCTTTTCATGAACCATATAAGGATCCACCAGTGTCATTGCATGTCTGTTCTTTTCATGAACCACATAAGAATCCACCAGTGTCATTGCATGTCTGTTCTTTTCATGAACCACACCCAGTGTCATTGCATGTTTGTTCTTTTCATGAAACGCACCCGGTGTCACTACATGTCTGTTCTTTTCATGAACCACATAAGGATCTACCAGTGTCATTGGATGTGTGTTCTTCTCATGAACCACACGTGGATCCACCGGTGTCATTGCATGTCTGTTCCTCTAAACAAACCACATAAGGATCCACCAGTGTAATTGGATGTGTGTTCTTTTCATGAACCACACCTAGTGTCATTGCATGTGTGTTCTTATAAACAAACCACATAAGGATCCACCGGTGTCCGCATGTACATTCTTTCATGAACCACACCCATTGTCACGCATGTCGTCTTTTCATGAACCACATAAGGATCTACCAGTGTCATTGGATGTGTGTTCTTCTCATGAACCACACGTGGATCCACCGGTGTCATTGCATGTCTGTTCCTCTAAACAAAACACATAAGGATCCACAAATGTCATTGATGTGTTCTTTTCATGAACCACAGCCAGTGTCATTGCATGTGTGTTCTTCTAAACAAACCACATAAGGATCCACCAGGGTCATTGCATCTCTGTTCTTTTCATGAACCACACCCAGTGTCATTGCATGTCTGTTATTTTCATGAACCACACCCAGTGTAAGTGCATGTCTGTTCTTTTCATGAACCACACCCAGTGTCACTGCATGTCAGTTCTTTTCATGAACCACATAAGGATCTACCAGTGTCATTGCATGTGTGTTCTTCTAAACAAACCACATATAGGATCCACCAATGTCATTGCATGTATGTTGTTTTCATGAACCACACCTAGTGTAATTGCATGTGTGTTCTTCTAAACAAACCACATAAGGATCCACCAGTGTCATTGCATGTATGTTCTTTTCATGAACCACATAAGGATACACCAGTGTCATTGCATGTGTGTTATTTTCATGAACCACATAAGGATCCACCAGTGTCATTGCATGTCTGTTCTTTTCATGAACTAGAGCCAGTGTCATTGCATGTTTGTTCTTTTCATGAAACGCACCCGGTGTCACTGCATGTCAGTTCTTTTCATGAACCACATAAGGATCTACTAGTGTGATTGGATGTGTGTTCTTCTCATGAACCACACGTGGATCCACCGGTGTCATTGCATGTCTGTTCCTCTAAACAAACCACATAAGGATCCACAAATGTCATTGGATGTGTGTTCTTTTCATGAACCACACCCAGTGTCATTGCATGTGTGTTCTTCTCAACAAACCACATAAGGATCCACCAGGGTCATTGCATCCCCCGTTTCTTTTCATGAACCACACCCAGTGTCATTGCATGTATGTTCTTTTCATGAACCACACCCATTTTAACTGCATGTAAGTTCTGTTAATTAAACACATAATGATATACCAGTGTCATTGGATGTGTTTTCTTCTCATGAACCACGTGGATCCACCGGTGTCATTGCATGTCTGTTACTCTAAACAAACCACATAAGGATCCACCAGTGTCATTGGATGTGTGTTCTTTTCATCAACCACACCAAGTGTCATTGCATGTGTGTTCTAAACAATCCACATAAGGATTCACCAGTGTCATTGCATGTCTGTTCTTATCATGAACCACATAAGGATCCACCAGTGTCATTGCATGTCCTTCTTTTCATGAACCACATAAGGATCCACTAGTGTTATTTCATGTCTGTTCTTTTCATGAACCACACCTAGTGTCATTGCATGTGTGTTCTTCTAAACAAACTACATAAGGATCCACCAGTGTCATTGCATGTCTATTGTTTTCTTGAACCACACCCAGTGTCATTGCATGTGTGTTCTTCTAAACAAACCACATAAGGATCCACCAGTGCCATTGCATGTCTGTTCTTTTCATGAACCACACCCAGTGTAAGTGCATGCCTATTCTTTTCATGAACCACACCTAGTGTCACTGCATGTCGGGCTTCTTTTCATGAACGACATAAGGATCTACCAGTGTCATTGCATGTGTGTTCTTCTAAACAAACCACATATAGGATCCACAGTGTCATTGCATATACATTCTTTTCATGAACCACACCTAGTGTAATTGCATGTGTGTTCTTCTAAACAAACCACATAAGGATCCACAGTGTCATTGCATGTACATTCTTTTCATGAACCACATAAGGATCCACCAGGTGTCATTGCATGTGTGTTCTTTCATGAACCACATAAGGATCCACTGTCATTGCATGTTTGTTCTTTTCATGAACCACACCTGGATCCAGTGTCATTGCATGTTTCTTCTTTTCATGTAACACACCGGTGTCACCGTGCATGTCGTTCTTTTCATGAACCACATAAGGATCTACCGTTGTCATTGGATGTGTGTTCTTCTCATGAACCACACGTGGATCCACCGTGTCATTGCATGTCTGTTCTCTAAAAACCACATAAGGATCCACAATGTCATTGGATGTGTGTTCTTTTCATGAACCACACCCAGTGTCATTGCATGTGTGTTCTTCTCAACAAAACACATAAGGATCCACCAGGGTAATTGCATCTCTGTTCTTTTCATGAACCACACCCAGTGTCATTGCATGTCTGTTCTTTTCATGAACCACACCCAGCCACTTCATGTCATTCTTTTAATGAACCACATAAGGATATACCGGTGTCATTGGATGTGTGTTCTTCTCATGAACCACACGTGGATCCACCGTGTCATTGCATATGCATTACTCTAAACAAAACCACGTAAGGATCCACCAGTGTCATTGGATGTGTGTTCTTTTCATCAACCACACCAAGTGGCATTGCATGTGTGTTCTTCTAAACAATCCACATAAGGATCCACCAGTGTCATTGCATGTCTGTTCTTATCATGAACCACATAAGGATCCACCAGTGTCATTGCATGTTTGTTCTTTTCATGAACCACATAAGGATCCACCAATGTCATTGCATGTTTGTTCTTTTCATGAACCACACCTAGTGTCATTGCATGTGTGTTCTTCTAAACAAACCACATAAGGATCCTCCAGTGTCATTGGATGTCTATTGTTTTCTTGAACCACACCAGGTAATTGCATCTGTTCTTCTAAACAAACCACATAAGGATCCACTAGTGCCATTGCATGTCTGTTCTTTTCATGAACCACACCCAGTGTCAGTGCATGTCTGTTCTTTTCATGGACCACACCCAGTGTCATTGCATGTCAGTTCTTTTCATGAACCACAACCAGGTGTCATTGCATGTGTGTTCTTCTAAACAAACCACATAAGGATCAACTAGTGTCATTGCATGTACATTCTTTTCATGAACCACACCTAGTGTAATTGCATGTGTGTTCTTCTAAACAAACCACATAAGGATCCACCAGTGTCATTGCATGTATGTTCTTTTCATGAACCACATAAGGATCCACCAGTGTCATTGCATGTCTGTTCTTTTCATGAACCACATAAGAATCCACCAGTGTCATTGCATGTCTGTTCTTTTCATGAACCACACCCAGTGTCATTGCATGTTTGTTCTTTTCATGAAACGCACCCGGTGTCACTGCATGTCAGTTCTTTTCATGAACCACATAAGGATCTACCAGTGTCATTGGATGTGTGTTCTTGTCTTGAACCACACGTGGATCCACCGGTGTCATTGCATGTCTGTTCCTCTAAACAAACCACATAAGGATCCACAAATGTCATTGGATGTGTGTTCTTTTCATGAACCACACCCAGTGTCATTGCATGTGTGTTCTTCTAAACAAACCACATAAGGATCCACTAGTGTGAATGCATGTTTATTCTTTTCATGAACTAGAGCCAGTGTCATTGCATGTTTGTTCTTTTCATGAAACGCACCCGGTGTCACTGCATGTCAGTTCTTTTCATGAACCACATAAGGATCTACCAGTGTCAATGGATGTGTGTTCTTCTCATGAACCACACGTGGATCCACCGGTGTCATTGCATGTCTGTTCCTCTAAAAAAACCACATAAGGATCCACAAATGTCATTGGATGTGTGTTCTTTTCATGAACCACACCCAGTGTCATTGCATGTGTGTTCTTCTAAACAAACCACATAAGGATCCACCAGGGTCATTGCATCTCTATTCTTTTCATGAACCACACCCAGTGTCATTACATGTCTGTTCTTTTCATGAACCACACCGGTGTCACCGCATGTCGCTTCTTTTCATGAACCACATAAGGATCTACCAGTGTCATTGGATGTGTGTTCTTCTCATGAACCACACGTGGATCCACCGGTGTCATTGCATGTCTCTTCCTCTAAACAAACCACATAAGGATCCACAAGTGTCATTGCGTGTCTGTTCTTTTCATGAACCACACCCAGTTTCATTGCATGTGTGTTCTTCTAAACAAACCACATAAGGATCCACCAGTGTCATTGCTTGTCTGTTCTTTTCATGAACCACATAAGGATCCACAGTGTCATTGCATGTCGTTCTTTCATGAACCACATAAGGATCCACAGTGTCATTGCATGTCCTTCTTTTCATGAACCACATAAGATCACCTAGTGTCATTGCATGTCTGTTCTTTTCATGAACCACACCCGGTGTCATTGCATGTGTGTTCTTCTAAACAAACCACATAAGGATCCACCAAAGGTCATTGCATGTCTGTTCTTTTCATGAACCACACCCTCGTAAATGCATATCCGTTTTTTCATGAACCACACCCAAGTGTCATTGTATGTCGCTTCTTTTCATGAACCACATAAGGATCTACCAGTGTCATTGGATGTGTGTTCTTCTCATGAACCACACGTGGATCCACCGGTGTCATTGCGTGTTGGTTCCTCTAAACAAACCACATAAGGATCCACTGTGTCATTGGATGTGTGTTCTTTTCATGAACCACACCCAGTGTCATTGCATGCGTGTTCTTCTAAACAAACCACATAAGGATCCACCAGTGCCATTGCATGTCTGTTCTTTTCATGAACCACACCCAGGTCATTGCATGTCTCCTCTTTTCATGAACCACACCGGTGTCATTGCATGTCATTCTTTTCATGAACCACATAAGGATCTACCAAAGTGTCATTGGATGTGTGTTCTTCTCATGAACCACACGTGGATCCACCGTGAAATTGCATGTCCGTTACTCTAAACAAACCACATAAGGATCCACCGTGTCATTGCATGTGTGTTCTTTTCATGAACCACACCGGTGTCATTGCATGTGTTCTTCTAAACAAACCACATAAGGATCCACGGTGTCATTGCATGTCCTGTTCTTATCATGAACCACATAGGATCCACCAGTGTCATTGCATGTCCTGTTCTTTTTATGAACCACATAAGGATCCACCTGTTGTCATTGCAGTGTCTGTTCTTTTCATGAACCACACCTAGTGTCATTGCATGTGTGTTCTTTCTAAACAAACCACATAAGGATCCACAGTGTCATTTTATGTCTATTCTTTTCATGAACCACACCGGATCATTGAATGTGTGTTCTTCTAAACAAACCACATGGATCCACCGGTGTCATTGCATGTCCATTCTTTTCATGAACCACACCCAGTGTCATTGCATGTACGTTCTTTTCATGAACCACACCCGGTGTCATTGCATGTCGCTTCTTTTCATGAACCACATAAGGATCTACCAGTGTCATTGCATGTGTGTTCTTCAAAAGAAACCACATATAGGATCCACCAGTGTCATTGCATGTCTATTCTTTTCATGAACCACACCCAGTGTCATTGAATGTGTGTTCTTCTAAACAAACCACATAAGGATCCACCCGTGTCATTGCACGTATGTTCTTTTCATGAACCACATAAGGATCCACCAGTGTCATTGCATGTTTGTTCTTTTCATGAACCACATAAGGATCCATCAGTGTCATTGCATGTCTGTTCTTTTCATGAACCACACCAAGTGTCATTGCATGTTTGTTCTTTTCATGAACCACACTTGCTTTCATGAACCACATAAGGATCTACCAAAGTGTCATTGGATGTGTGTTCTTCTCATGAACCACACGCGGATCCACCGTGTCATTGCATGTCCTGTTCCTCTAAACAAACCACATAAGGATCCACCAGTGTCATTAGATGTGTGTTGTTTTCATGAACCACACCCAATGTCATTGCATGTGTGTTCTTCTAAACAAACCACATAAGGATCCACGGTGTCATTGCATGTCCATTCTTTTCATGAACCACACCAAGTGTCACTTTGCATTTTTTCATGAACCACATAAGGATCTACCAGTGTCATTGGATGCATTTCTTCTCATGAACCATGTGGATCCACCGGTGTCATTGCATGTTTGTTCCTCTAAACAAACCACATAAGGATCCAAATGTCATTGGATGTGTGTTCTTTTCATGAACCACACCTAGTGTCATTGCATGTGTGTTCTTCTAAACAAACCACATAAGGATCCACCAGTGTCATTGCATTCTACATTCTTTTCATGAACCACACCCAGTGTCATTGCATGTGTGCTCTTTTCATGAACCACACCCGGTGTCACCGCATGTCATTCTTTTCATGAACCACATAAGGATCTACCAGTGTCATTGGATGTGTGTTCTTCTAAACAAACCACACATGGATCCACCGGTGTCATTGCATGTCTGTTCTCTAAACAAACCACATAAGGATCCACCGGTGTCATTGCATGTGTTCTTTTCATGAACCACACCCAGTGTCATTGCATGTGTGTTCTTATAAGCAAACCACATAAGGATCCACCGGTGTCACTGCATGTCTGTTCTTTTCATGAACCACATAAGGATCCACCAGTATCATTGGATGTGTGTTCTTTTCATGAACCAAATCCAGTGTCATTGCATGTGTGTTCTTCTAAACAAACCACATATAGGATCCACGAGTGTTATTGCATGTCTGTTCTTTTCATGAACCACACCTAGTGTCATTGCATGTGTGTTCTTCTAAACAAACCACATAAGGTTCCACCAGTGTCATTGCATGTCTGTTCTTTTCATGACCACACCCGATTAAGTGCATGTATTCTTTTCATGAACCACATAAGGATCCACAGTTGTCATTGCATGTCCATTCTTTTCATGAACCACATAAGGATCCACAGTGTCATTGCATGTACATTCTTTCTTCATGAACCACATAAGAATCCACGGTGTCATTGCATGTCTGTTCTTTTCATGAACCACACCCAGTGTCATTGCATGTTTGTTCTTTTCATGAACCACTTGGTGTCACTACATGTCTGTTCTTTTCATGAACCACATAAGGATCTACCGGTGTCATTGGATGTGTGTTCTTCTCATGAACCACATAGGATCCACCCTGTCATTGCATGTCTGTTCTTCTAAACAAACCACATAAGGATCCACAGTGTCATTGCATGTGTGTTCTTTTCATGAACCACACCCAGTGTCATCGCATGTGTGTTCGTATCAACAAACAACATAAGAGATCCACCGGTGTCATTGCATGTACATTCTTTTCATGAACCACACCCATTGTCATTGCATGTCTGTTCTTTTCATGAACCACATAAGGATCTACCAGTGTCATTGGATGTGTGTTCTTCTCATGAACCACACATGGATCCACGGTGTCATTGCATATACATTCCTCTAAACAAACCACATAAGGATCCACAAATGTCATTGCATGTACATTCTTTTCATGAACCACACCCAGTGTCCTTGCATGTGTGTTCTTATAAGCAAACCACATAAGGATCCACCAGTGTCATTGCATGTCTGTTCTTTTCATGAACCACACCCAGTGTCAATGCATGTCTGTTCTTTTCATGAACCACACCTACTGTCACTGCATGTCTATTCTTTTCATGAACCACATAAGGATCTACCAGTGTCATTGGATGTGTGTTCTTCTCATGAACCACACGTGGATCCACTGGTGTCATTGCATGTCTGCTCCTCTAAACAAACCACATAAGGATCCACCGTGTCATTGCATGTGTTCTTTTCATGAACCACACCAGTGTCATTGCATGTGTGTTCTTCTAAACAAACCACATAAGAGATCCCACGGTGTCATTGCATGTGCATTTCTTTCATGAACCACACCACAGTGTCATTGCATGTGTGTTCTTTTCATGAACCACATAAGGATCTACCAGTGTCATTGGATGTGTGTTCTTCTCATGAACCATGGATCCACGGTGTCATTGCATGTCTGTTCCTCTAAACAAACCACATAAGGATCCACAGTGTCATTGCGTGTGTGTTCTTTTCATGAACCACACCGGTGTCATTGCATGTGTGTTCTTCTAAACAAACCACATAAGGATCCACGGTGTCATTGCATCTATTCTTTTCATGAACCACATAAGGATCACCGGTGTCATTTGCATGTCTGTTCTTTTCATGAACCACACCTAGTGTCATTGCATGTCATTCTTTTCATGAACCACAAGGATCCCGGTGTCATTGGATGTGTGTTCTTTTCATGAACCACATAAGGATCCACCGGTGTCATTGCATGTGTGTTCTTCTAAACAAACCACATAAGGATCCACCAATGTCATTGCATGTCTGTTCTTTTCATGAACCACACCTAGTGTCATTGCATGTGTGTTCTTCTAAACAAACCACATAAGGATCCACCAGTGTCATTGCATGTCTGTTCTTTTCATGAACCACATAGGATCCACGGTGTCATTGCATGTGTGTTCTTTTCATGAACCATAAGGATCCACCAGTGTCATTGCATATACATTCTTTTCATGAACCACAGCCGGTGTCATTGCATGTTTGTTCTTTTCATTATGTTCTTTTCATGAACCACATAAGGATCCACAGTGTCATTGGATGTGTGTTCTTCTCATGAACCACACGTGGATCCACCGGTGTCATTGCATGTCATTCCTCTAAACAAACCACATAAGGATCCACAAGTGTCATTGCATGTCAGTTCTTTTCATGAACCACACCAGTGTCATTGCATGTGTGTTCTTCTAAACAAACCACATAAGGATCCACGGTGTCATTGCATGTACATTCTTTTCATGAACCACACCCGGTGTCATTGCATGTCTGTTCTTTTCATGAACCACACCCAGTGTTATTGCATGTGTGTTCTTTTCATGAACCACATAAGGATCCACTAGTGTCATTGGATGTGTGTTCTTCTCATGAACCACACGTGGATCCACCGGTGTCATTGCATGTCATTTTCTAAACAAACCACATAAGGATCCACCAGTGTCATTGCATGTGTGTTCTTTTCATCAACCACACCCAGTGTCATTGCATGTGTTCCTTCTAAACAATCCACATAAGAATCCACCGGTGTCATTGCATGTCTATTCTTTTCGAACCACATGAGGATCCACCAGTGTCATTGCATATACATTCTTTTCATGAACCACATAAGGATCCACAGTGTCATTGCATATACATTCTTTTCATGAACCACACCTAGTGTCATTGCATGTGTGTTCTTCTAAACCAACATAAGGATCCACCGGTGTCATTGCATGTCTGTTCTTTTCATGAACCACACCCGGTGTCATTGCATGTATGTTCTTCTAAAAAAACCACATAAGAATCCACCAGTGTCATTGCATGTCCATTTCTTTTCATGAACCACACCCGATGTCATTGCATGTCTACATTCTTTTCATGAACCACATAGAGATCCAGTGTCATTGCATGTGTGTTCTTTTCATGAACCACATAAGGATCCACCAGTGTCATTGCATGTGTGTTCTTCTAAACAAACCACATAGGATCCACGGTGTCATTGCATGTCATTCTTTTCATGAACCACACCTAGTGTCATTGCATGTGTGTTCTTCTAAACAAACCACATAAGGATCCACAGTGTCATTGCATATACATTTCTTTTCATGAACCACATAAGGATCCACAGTGTCATTGCATGTGTGTTCTTTCATGAACCACATAAGGATCCACAGTGTCATTGCATGTTTGTTCTTTTCATGAACCACACACAGTGTCATTGCATGTTTGTTCTTTTCATATAACACACCGGTGTCATTGCATGTCATTCTTTTCATGAACCACATAAGGATCTACCGGTGTCATTGGATGTGTGTTCTTCTCATGAACCACACGGATCCAGTGTCATTGCATGTGTGTTCCTCTAAACAAACCACATAAGGATCCACAGTGTCATTGCATGTGTTCTTTTCATGAACCACACACAGTGTCATTGCATGTGTGTTCTTCTCAACAAACCACATAAGGATCCACCGGTGTCATTGCATATCTGTTCTTTTCATGAACCACACCAGTGTCATTGCATGTACATTCTTTTCATGAACCACACCCGGTGTCACTTTGCATGTCATTCTTTTCATGAACCACATAAGGATCCACGGTGTCATTGGATGTGTGTTCTTCTCATGAACCACATGGATCCACGGTGTCATTGCATGTACATTCTCTAAACAAACCACATAAGATCCACAGTGTCATTGCATATGTGTTCTTTTCATGAACCACACCAAGTGTCATTGCATGTGTGTTCTTCTAAACAACCACAGGATCCACAGTGTCATTGCATACATTTGTTTTTCATAAACCACATGGATCCACCGGTGTCATTGCATGTCATTCTTTTCATGAACCACATAAGGATCCACCAGTGTCATTGCATGTTTGTTCTTTTCATGAAACCACATCCAGTGTCATTGCATGTGTGTTCTTCTAAACAAAGCCACATAAGGATCCACAGTGTCATTGCATATACATTCTTTTCATGAACCACACCGGTGTCATTGCATGTGTGTTCTTTTCACAAACCACATAAGGATCCACAGTGTCATTGCATATACATTTCTTTTCATGAACCACACCGGTGTCATTGCATATACTGTTCTTTTCATAGGCCACACGGTGTCCATTGCATGTGTTCTTTTCACGAACCACATAAGGATCGACCAGTGTCATTGCATGTGTGTTCTTCTAAATGAACCACACATGGATCCACGGTGTCATTGCATATACATTCTTTTCATAGACCACACCTGGTGTCATTGCATGTGTTCTTCTAAACAAACCACATAAGGATCACCGGTGTCATTGCATGTGTGTTCTTTTCATGACCACATAAGGATCCACGGTGTCATTGCATGTACATTCTTTTCACCATAAGAATCCACCGGTGTCATTGCATATGTGTTCTTTTCATGAACCACACCCGGTGTCATTGCATGTCTGTTCTTCATAGAAACCACACCGGTGTCATTGCATGTATACATTCTTTCATGAACCACATAAGGATCCACGGTGTCATTGCATGTGTGTTCCTCATGAACCACACATAAGATCCAGTGTCATTGCATGTCATTCTTTTCCTAAACAAACCACATAAGGATCCAGTGTCATTGCATGTGTGTTCTTTTCATGAACCACACCGGTGTCATTGCATGTGTGTTCTTCTAACAAACCACATAAGGATCCCACAGTGTCATTGCATGTCTATTCTTTTCATGAACCACATGGATCCACAGTGTCATTGCATGTGTTCTTTTCATGAGCACACGGTGTCATTGCATGTGTGTTCTTTTCATGAACCACACATGAGGATCCACCAGTGTCATTGCATGTGTGTTCTTTTCATGAACCACACATGGATCAACCAGTGTCATTGCATGTGTGTTCTTCTCACAAACCACATATAAGATCCACAGTGTCATTGCATATACATTTCTTTTCATGAACCATGATCCACCGGTGTCATTGCATGTGTTCTTCTCATGAACCACACATGGATCCACCAGTGTCATTGCATGTGTGTTCTTTTCATAGAACCACATGGATCCCAGTGTCATTGCATATTTTGTTCACTTCTAAACAAACCACATAAGGATCCACAGTGTCATTGCATGTACATGTTCTTTTCATGAACCACACATGGATCCACGGTGTCATTGCATGTGTGTTCTTCTAAACAAACCACACATGAATCCACCGGGTGTCATTGCATGTGTGTTCTTCTAAACAAACCACACAGGATCCACAGTGTCATTGCATGTATTTCATACTTTGCATGTAATTCTTTCAAGAACACATGGATCCACCGGTGTCATTGCATGTGCATTCTTTTCATAGACCACACCAGTGTCATTGCATATGTGTGTTCTTTCACAAACCACATAGAGATCCACCAGTGTCATTGCATATGCATTTCTTTTTCATGAACCACATGAGATCCACCGGTGTCATTGCATGTGTGTTCTTTTCATGAACCACATGATCCACATTGCATATACATGTCTTTTCTTTTCATGAACCACACCTAGTGTCATTGCATGTCTATTCTTTTCATGAACCACATAAGATCCACGGTGTCATTGCATGTCTGTTCTTTTCATGAACCACACCAAGGATCCACCAGTGTCATTGCATGTGTGTTTCTTCATGAACCAAACCACATGGATCACTAGTGTCATTGCATGTCTGTTCTTTCTGGAACCCACATGGTGTCCACAGTGTGCATGTACATTCTTTTCATGAACCACACCCAGTGTCATTGCATGTGTGTTCTTTTCAACAAACCACATGGATCCACAGTGTCATTGCATATCTGTTGTGTTCTTCTGACCACACAGATCCACCGGTGTCATTGCATATGTGTTCTTCTAAACAAACCACATAAGAGATCCACAGTGTCATTGCATGTCTGTTCTTTTCATAAACCAGGATCCACCGGTGTCATTGCATATACGTGTTCTTCTAAACAAACCACATAAGGATCCCACAGTGTCATTGCATATACAGTTCTTTTCATGAACCCACACCAGTGTCATTATGTGTGTGTTCTTCTAAACAAACCACATGGATCCACAGTGTCATTGCATGTACGTTCTTTTCATGAACCACACAGTGTCCACATTGCATGTGTGTTCCTCTAAACTAACCACATGGATCCACCGGTGTCATTGCATGTGTTCTTTTTCATGAACCACATGGATCCCACAGTGTCATTGCATGTATGCTCTTTTCATGAACCACATAAGGATCCACAGTGTCATTGCATGTGTGTTCTTTCATAACCACACACCCGGTGTCATTGCATGTGTGTTTCTAAACAAACCACATAAGAGATCCACCGGTGTCATTGCATGTGTGTTCTTTTCATGAACCACATGGATCCACTAGTGTCATTGCATGTACATTCTTCTAAACAAACCACATAAGGATCCACAGTGTCATTGCATGTGTGTTCTTTTCATAGACCACACATGGATCCACCAGTGTCATTGCATGTGTGTTCTCTTCATGAACCACACATGGATCCACACCGGTGTCATTGCATATACATTCTTTTAAACAAACCACACGGTGTCATTGCATGTGTTCTTCTCACATGGATCCACCAGTGTCATTGCATGTGCATTCTTTCTAAACAAACACATGGATCCACCAGTGTCATTGCATGTTGTTCTTTTCATGAACCACATAAGGATCCACAGTGTCATTGCATGTACATTCTTTCATGAACCACATAAGAGATCCACATGGTGTCATTGCATGTATTCTTTTCATAGACCACACCCGGTGTCATTGCATGTGTGTTCTTTTAAACAAACCACACAAGGATCCACAGTGTCATTGCATATACTGTTCTTTTCATGAACCCACATAGATCCACCAGTGTCATTGCATATGTGTTCTTCTTGTGAAACCACATAAGGATCCACGGTGTCATTGCATGTGTGTTCTTCTAAACAAACCACATAAGGATCCACGGTGTCATTGCATGTGTGTTCTTTTAAACATGAACCACATAAGGATCCACGTGTCATTGCATCATGTGTTCTTTTCATGAACCACACCCGGTGTCATTGCATGTTCTTCTAAACAAACCACATAAGGATCCACAGTGTCATTGCATATGCATTCTTTTTCATGAACCCACATGTCATTGCATGTGTGTTTTCATGGACCACACAGGTGTCATTGCATATACATTTCTTTCTCTATAAACCACATAGGATCACGGTGTCATTGCATATGCATTCTTTTCATGAACCACACATGGATCCACAGTGTCATTGCATGTGTGTTCTTTCTGAACCACATAAGATCCACAGTGTCATTGCATGCATTCTTTTCATGAACCACATAAGGATCCACCAGTGTCATTGCATGTGTGTTCTTCTCTGAACAACACATGGATCCTAGTGTCATTGCATATACATTCTTTTCATGAACCACACCCGGTGTCATTGCATGTGTGTTCTTCTAAACAAACCACATAAGGATCCACGGTGTCATTTGCATATATTCTTTCCTCATAAACCACATGGATCCACGGTGTCATTGCATGTGTGTTCTTTTCGCATGGAGACCACCAGTGTCATTGCATGTGTGTTCTTCTAACCAAACCACATAAGGATCCACAGTGTCATTGCATATACATTCTTTTCATGAACCACACATAGGATCCACCGGTGTCATTGCATGTGTGTTCTTTTCATGAACCACACTCATTGCATATGCATTTCTTTTCACAACCACACATGGATCCACAGTCATTGCATATGCATTCTTTCATGAACACATGGATCCACCGTGTCATTGCATGTGTGTTCTTCTAAACAACCACATAAGGATCCACACCGGTGTCATTGCATATACATTCTTTTCATGAACCACAGATCCGGTGTCATTGCATGTGTTCTTCTCATGAACCACATGGTCCACCGGTGTCATTGCATGTCTGTTCTTTCATGAACCACATACAGATCCACAGTGTCATTGCATGTGTGTTCTTCTCACAAACCACATGAGATCCACCGGTGTCATTGCATGTGTGTTCACAAAACAAGGATCCACAGTGTCATTGCATATACATTCTTTCATGAACCACATAAGGATCCCACAGTGTCATTGCATGTGTGTTCTTTTCATGAACCACACACATTGTTCTTGCATACACAGGTGTCATTGCATGTGTTCTTCTAAACAAACCACATAAGGATCCACCAGTGTCATTGCATGTGTGTTCTTTTCATGATGCATGTACATTCCTTTCACAAACCACATGGATCCACACGGTGTCATTGCATATGCATTCTTTTCATGAACCACATAAGGATCCACGGTGTCATTGCATGTGTGTTCTTTTCGCAGACCACATTGATCCACACCGGTGTCATTGCATGTATGTATTCTTAAACATGAACCACATGAGATCCACAGTGTCATTGCATGTCTATTCTAAATTTTCATGACCACACCCAGTGTCATTGCATGTGTGTTCTTCTAAACAAACCACATAGAGATCCACAGTGTCATTTGCATGTCTGTTCTTTTCATAGAACCACACCAGTGTCATTGCATGTGTTCTTCTAACCACATAAGGATCCCCGGTGTCATTGCATGTGTGTTCTTTTCATGAACCACATGGATCCACGGTGTCATTGCATGTGTGTTCTTCTAAACAAACCATAAGGATCCACGGTGTCATTGCATATACATTCTTTTCATGAACCACACCAGTGTCATTGCATGTGTTCTTCTAAACAAACCACATAAGATCCACTGTCATTGCATGTGTGTTCTTTTATGAACCACATAAGATCCACGGTGTCATTGCATGTGTGTTCTTTTCATGAACCACATGAGATCCACAGTGTCATTGCATGTCATTCTTTTCATAGACCACACCCACCGGTGTCATTGCATGTGTGTTCTTTTCATGAACCACATAAGGATCCACAGTGTCATTGGATGTGTGTTCTTCTCATGAACCACGTGGATCCACCCGTGTCATTGCATGTGTGTTCCTCTAAACAAACCACATAAGGATCCACAGTGTCATTGCATGTGTTCTTTTCATGAACCACACCGGTGTCATTGCATGTGTGGTCTTCTAAACAAACCACATAAGGATCCACCAGTGTCATTGCATATCTGTTCTTTTCATGAACCACACCCGGTGTCATTGCATGTCTGTTTTTTTCATGAACCACACCCAGTGTCATTGCATGTCTGTTATTTTCATGAACCACATAGAGATCCACCAGTGTCATTGGATGTGTGTTCTTCATGAACCACATGGATCCACGGTGTCATTGCATGTCATTCCTCTAAACAAACCACATAAGGATCCACAGTGTCATTGCATGTGTGTTCTTTTCATGAACCACACCAGTGTCATTGCATGTGTGTTCTTCTAAACAAACCACATAAGGATCCACCAGTGTCATTGCATGTCATTCTTTTCATGAACCACATGGATCCACCAGTGTCATTGCATGTCTGTTCTTTTCATGAACCACATAAGGATCCACGGTGTCATTGCATGTGTTCTTTTCATGAACCACACCTAAGTGTCATTGCATGTGTGTTCTTCTAAACAAACCACACATGAGATCCACCGGTGTCATTGCATGTCTATTCTTTTCATGAACCACATAAGTGTCATTGCATGTGTGTTCTTCTAAACAAACCACATAAGATCCACAGTGTCATTGCATGTCTTTTCTTTTCATGAACCACACCCGGTGTCATTGCATGTACATTCTTTTCATGAACCACATAGAGATCCACAGTGTCATTGGATGTCAGTTCTTTTCATGAACCACGTGAGATCTACCAGTGTCATTGCATGTGTGTTCTTCTAAACAAACCACATAGGATCCACCAGTGTCATTGCATGTACATTCTTTTTCATGAACCACACCTGAGTGTCATTGCATGTGTGTTCTTCTAAACAAACCACATAAGGATCCACAGTGTCATTGCATGTATTCTTTTCATGAACCACATAGGATCCACCGGTGTCATTGCATGTGTTCTTTTCATGAACCACGCAAGGATCCACCGGTGTCATTGCATATACATTTCTTTTCATGAACCACACCCGGTGTCATTGCATGTGTGTTCTTTTCATGACCACATAAGAGTGTCATTGCATGTCTGTTCTTTCATGAACCACATAAGGATCCACCAGTGTCATTGCATGTGTGTTCTTCTCATGAACCACATGGATCCACGGTGTCATTGCATGTCTGTTCTTCTAAACAAACCACATAGGATCCACCGGTGTCATTGCATGTACATTCTTTTCATGAACCACACCGGTGTCATTGCATGTGTGTTCTTCTAAACAAACCACATGAGATCACCGGTGTCATTGCATGTACATTCTTTTCATGAACATGGATCACACCGGTGTCATTGCATGTGCATTCTTTTCATGAACCACATAAGGATCCACCGTGTCATTGGATGTGTGTTCTTCTCATGAACCACACATGGATCCACGGTGTCATTGCATATACATTCCTCTAAACAAACCACACAAGGATCCACCGGTGTCATTGCATGTGTGTTCTTTCATGAACCACACCCGGTGTCATTGCATGTGTTCTTCTAAACAAACCACATAAGGATCCACAGTGTCATTGCATGTGTTCTTTTCGCATGAACCACACCTAGTGTCATTGCATGTCTGTTCTTTTCATGAACCACATAGATCACAGTGTCATTGGATGTGTGTTCTTTTCATAGAACCACACGTGGATCCACGGTGTCATTGCATGTCTGTTACTCTAAACAAACCACATAAGGATCCACCGGTGTCATTGCATGTGTGTTCTTTTCATGAACACACCAGTGTCATTGCATGTGTTCTTCTAAACAAACCACATAAGGATCCACAGTGTCATTGCATGTCTGTTCTTTTCATGAACCACATAAGGATCCCAGTGTCATTGGATGTGTGTTCTTTCATGAACCACAGATCCAGTGTCATTGCATATGTGTTCTTCTAAACAAACCACATAAGGATCCACCGGTGTCATTGCATGTGTGTTCTTCTAAACAAACCACATAGGATCCACCAGTGTCATTGCATGTGTATTCTTTTCATGAACCACATAAGATCCACAGTGTCATTGCATGTCTGTTCTTTTCATGAACCACACATGGATCCACCATTGTCATTGCATGTTTGTTCTTTTCATAGACCACCCAGTGTCCTTCATTGCATGTCATTCTTTCATGAACCACAAGATCCACCGGTGTCATTGGATGTGTGTTCTTCTCATGAACCACCGTGGATCCCACAGTGTCATTGCATGTCTGTTCCTCTAAACAAACCACATGGATCCACAAATGTCATTGCATGTCTGTTCTTTTCATGAACCACACCCATGTCATTGCATGTGTTCTTCTAAACAAACCACATAAGGATCCACCAGTGTCATTGCATATGTTCTTTTCATGAACCACACCCACCGGTGTCATTGCATGTGTTCTTTTCATGAACCCAGTGTCATTGGATGTGTGTTCTTCTCATGAACCACACATGGATCCACCGGTGTCATTGCATGTACATTCCTCTAAACAAACCACATAAGGATCCACAGTGTCATTGCATGTGTGTTCTTTTCATGAACCACACCCATCATGTGTTCTTCTCAAACCATAAGGATCCACAGTGTCATTGCATATGCATTCTTTTCATGAACCACATAAGGATCACAGTGTCATTGCATGTACATTCTTTTCTGAACCACATAAGGATCCACAGTGTCATTGCATGTCATTCTTTTCATAGACCACACCGGTGTCATTGCATGTGTGTTCTTCTAAACAAACCACATAAGGATCCACCGGTGTCATTGCATGTCTGTTCTTTTCATGAACCACCACTGTCATTGCATGTGTGTTCTTCTAAACAAACCACATAAGGATCCACGGTGTCATTGCATGTGTTCTTTTCATGAACCACCCGGTGTCATTGCATATGTGTTCTTTCATGAACCACATAAGGATCCCGGTGTCCTTTGCATGTGTGTTCTTTTCATGAACCACAGATCCCAGTGTCATTGCATGTGTGTTCTTCTAAACAAACCACATAGATCCACAGTGTCATTGCATGTCTATTCTTTTCATAGACCACACACTAGTGTCATTGCATGTGTGTTCTTCTAAACAAACCACATAAGATCCACCGGTGTCATTGCATGTATGTTCTTTTATAGACACATAGAGATCCACCAGTGTCATTGCATATGTTCTTTTCATGAACCACATAAGGATCCACCGGTGTCATTGCATGTACATTCTTTTCATGAACCACCAGTGTCATATGATTCTTTTCAGAACCACATAAGATCTACCAGTGTCATTGGATGTGTGTTCTTCTCATGAACCACACGTGGATCCACGGTGTCATTGCATATACATTCCTCTAAACAAACCACATAAGATCCACAGTGTCATTGGATGTGTTCTTTTCATGAACCACACCAGTGTCATTGCATGTGTGTTCTTCTAAACAAACCACATAAGGATCCACGGTGTCATTGCATATACTGTTCTTTTCATGAACCACATAGGATCCCGGTGTCATTGCATGTCTATTCTTTTCATGAACCACACCCGTGTCATTGCATGTATGTTCTTTTCATGAACCACATAAGGATCCACGGTGTCATTGCATGTGTGTTCTTCTCATGAACCACACGTGGATCCACCGGTGTCATTGCATGTACATTCCTCTAAACAAACCATAGGATCCTGGTGTCATTGCATGTGTGTTCTTTTCATGAACCACACCCGGTGTCATTGCATGTGTGTTCCTCTAAACAAACCACATAAGGATCCACGGTGTCATTGCATGTACATTCTTTTCATGAACCACATGGATCCACCGGTGTCATTGCATATACATTCTTTTCATGAACCACATAAGGATCCAGTGTCATTGCATGTGTCTTCTTTCATGAACCACACCTAGTGTCATTGCATGTGTTCTTCTAAACAAACCACATAAGGATCCACGGTGTCATTGCATATACATTCTTTTCATGAACCACACCGGTGTCATTGCATGTGTGTTCTTCTAAACAAACCACATAAGGATCCACAGTGTCATTGCATATCTTTTCTTTTCATGAACCACACCCGGTGTCATTGCATGTGTGTTCTTTTCATGAACCACACCGGTGTCATTGCATGTCATTCTTTTCATGAACCACATAAGGATCCACCGGTGTCATTGCATGTGTGTTCTTCTAAACAAACCACATAAGGATCCACAGTGTCATTGCATGTGTGTTCTTTTCATGAACCACACCTAGTGTCATTGCATGTGTGTTCTTCTAAACAAACCACATAAGGATCCAGGTGTCATTGCATGTACATTTCTTTTCATGAACCACACCACAGTGTCATTGCATGTGTGTTCTTTTCAAACCATAAGGATCCACAGTGTCATTGCATGTCATTTCTTTTCATGAACCACATACCGATGTCATTGCATGTTTGTTCTTTTCATAGACCCCAGTGTCATTTGCATGTGTTCTTTTCATGAACCACATAAGGATCCACCGGTGTCATTGGATGTGTGTTCTTCTCATGAACCACATTGGATCCACAGTGTCATTGCATATGTTCCTCTAAACAAACCACATAAGGATCCACCGGTGTCATTGCATGTGTGTTCTTTTCATGAACCACACCGGTGTCATTACATGTGTTCTTCTAAACAAACCACATAGATCCACAGTGTCATTGCATATACATTCTTTTCATGAACCACACCCGGTGTCATTGCATGTCTGTTCTTTTCATGAACCACATAAGATCCACCCGTGTCATTGGATGTGTGTTCTTCTCATGAACCACACATTGGATCCACGGTGTCATTGCATGTCATTCCTCTAAACAAACCACATAAGGATCCACCACTCATTGCATGTATGTTCTTTTCATGACACACCCGGTGTCATTGCATGTGTGTTCTTCTAAACAAACCATGAGATCCACGGTGTCATTGCATCTGTTCTTTTCATAAACCACACAGGAATTGTCCATTGCATGTCATTCTTTTCATGAACCACACATGGATCCACCGGTGTCATTGCATGTGTGTTCTTTTCATGAACCAAACCACATGGATCCAGTGTCATTGCATATGCTATTTCTTTGGATGTGTGTTCTTTTCATGAACCACACCGGTGTCATTGCATGTGTTCTTCTAAACAAACCACATAAGGATCCACAAGTGTCATTGCATGTCTGTTCTTTCATGAACCACATCCACAGTGTCATTGCATGTGTGTTCTTTTCATGAAACTCAGACCAGTGTCATTGCATGTGTGTTCTTCTAAACAAACCACATAAGGATCCACGGTGTCATTGCATGTGTGTTCTTCTAAACAAACCACATATAGAGATCCACAGTGTCATTGCATGTCTGTTCTTTTCATGACCACACCAAGTGTCATTGCATGTGTGTTCTTTAAACAAACCACATAAGGATCCACAGTGTCATTGCATGTATGTTCTTTCATGAACCACATAATGATCCACAGTGTCATTGCATGTGTGTTCTTTTCATGATACATAAGGATCCACGGTGTCATTGCATGTACATTCTTTTCATGAACCACACCAGTGTCATTGCATGTTTGTTCTTTTCATGAACCACCCGGTGTCATTGCATATACATTCTTTTCATGAACCACATAAGGATCTACCGGTGTCATTGTGTGTGTTCTTCTCATGAACCACACGTGGATCCACCGGTGTCATTGCATATGCATTCCTCTAAACAAACCCACGTGGATCCACCGGTGTCATTGCATGTGTTCTTTTCATGAACCACACCCGGTGTCATTGCATGTGTGTTCTTCTAAACAAACCACATAAGGATCCACAGTGTCATTGCATGTACATTCTTTTCATGAACCACACCGGTGTCATTGCATGTGCATTCTTTTCATGAACCACACCCGGTGTCATTGCATGTCAGTTCTTTTCATGAACCACATAAGGATCCACGGTGTCATTGGATGTGTGTTCTTCTCATGAACCACCACATGGATCCACGGTGTCATTGCATATACCATTCCTCTAAACAAACCACATAAGGATCCACAGTGTCATTGCATGTGTGTTCTTTTCATGAACCACACCAGTGTCATTGCATGTGTGTTCTTCTAAACAAACCACATAGGATCCACGGTGTCATTGCATGTGTTCTTTTAACATGAACCACATAAGAGATCCACCGGTGTCATTGCATATACTGTTCTTTTCATGAACCACATAAGGATCCACCAGTGTCATTGCATATACATTCTTTTCATAGACCACACCTAGTGTCATTGCATGTGTGTTCTTCTAAACAAACCACATAAGGATCCACCAGTGTCATTGCATACTGATTCTTTTCATGAACCACACCCAGTGTCATTGCATGTGTGTTCTTCTAAACAAACCACATAAGGATCCACGATTGTCATTGCATATACATTCTTTTCATGAACCACACCCAGTGTCATTGCATGTACATTCTTTTCATGAACCACACCTAGTGTTCATTGCATGTGTGTTCTTTTCGCAGAACCACATGGATCCACCAGTGTCATTGCATGTACATTCTTTTCATGAAACCACACCTGAGTGTCATTGCATGTGTTCTTCTAAACAAACCACAAGGATCCACCGGTGTCATTGCATGTGTTTCTTTTCATGAACCACATAAGGATCCACCGGTGTCATTGCATGTACATTCTTTTCATGAACCACATAGTCCACCAGTGTCATTGCATGTTTGTTCTTTTCATGAAACCACCCGGTGTCATTGCATATACATTCTTTTCATGAACCACGCATGGATCCACGGTGTCATTGGATGTGTTCTTCTCATGAACCACCACGTGGATCCACGGTGTCATTGCATGTACTGTTCCTCTAAACAAACCACATAAGGATCCACAGTGTCATTGGATGTGTGTTCTTTTCATGAACCACCCGGTGTCATTGCATGTGTGTTCTTCTAAACAAACCACATAGAGATCCACCCAGTGTCATTGCATATCTGTTCTTTTCATGAACAACATAAGGATCCACCGGTGTCATTGGATGTGTTCTTTTCATGAACCACACTAATGTCATATGTGTGTTCTTCTAAACAAACCACATAAGGATCCACAGTGTCATTGCATGTCATTCTTTTCATGAACCACACCGGTGTCATTGCATGTTTGTTCTTTTCATGGACCACCGGTGTCATTGCATGTCAGTTCTTTTCATGAACCACATAAGGATCACAGTGTCATTGGATGTGTGTTCTTCTCATGAACCACGTGGATCCACGGTGTCATTGCATGTACATTACTCTAAACAAACCACATAAGGATCCACAGTGTCATTGCATGTGTTCTTTTCATGAACCACACCCAGTGTCATTGCATGTGTGTTCTTCTAAACAAACACATAAGGATCCACCGGTGTCATTGCATGTCATTCTTTTCATGAACCACATAAGGATCCACCAGTGTCATTGCATGTGTTTTCTTTTAGTGAACCACATAAGGATCCACCGGTGTCATTGCATGTCTGTTCTTTTCATGAACCACACCTAGTGTCATTGCATGTATGTTCTTCTAACAAACGACATAAGGATCCACCGGTGTCATTGCATATGCATTCTTTTCATAGACCACATAGATCCCGGTGTCATTGCATGTGTGTTCTTTTCATGAACCATCCACCGGTGTCATTGCATGTCTGTTCTTTTCATGAACCACATAAGGATCCACGGTGTCATTGCATGTGTGTTCTTCTAAACAAACCACATAGGATCCACAGTGTCATTGCATGTACTTCTTTTCATGAACCACACCAGTGTCATTGCATGTGTGTTCTTCTAAACAAACCACATAAGGATCCACCGGTGTCATTGCATGTATGTTCTTTTCATGAACCACATGGATCCACCGGTGTCATTGCATGTGTTCTCATGAACCACACCAGGTGTCATTGCTAAACAAACCACATAAGGATCCACCTAGTGTCATTGCATATACATTCTTTTCATGAACCACACGGTGTCATTGCATGTCTGTTCTTTTCAAACCGGACCCGGTGTCATTGCATGTCTGTTCTTTTCATGAACCACATAAGGATCCACCGGTGTCATTGGATGTGTGTTCTTCTCATGAACCACCGTGGATCCACATGTCATTGCATGTCTATTCCTCTAAACAAACCACATAAGGATCCACAGTGTCATTGCATATGTGTTCTTTTCATGAACCACACCCAGTGTCATTGCATGTGTTCTTCTAAACAAACCACATAGGATCCACGGTGTCATTGCATGTACATTCTTTTCAGACCACACAAGGATCCACGGTGTCATTGCATGTCTATTCTTTTCATGAACCACATAAGGATCTACAGTGTCATTGGATGTGTGTTCTTCTCATGAACCATGGATCCACGATGTCATTGCATGTTTGTTCTTTTCATGAACCACACCCAGTGTCATTGCATATGCATTCTTTAAACAAACCACCAGGACACCGGTGTCATTGCATGTGTGTTCTTTTCATGAACCACACCTAGTGTCATTGCATGTGTTCTTCTAAACAAAACACATAAGGATCCACCGGTGTCATTGCTTTCATGAACCACACCCGGTGTCATTGCATGTCTGTTCTTTTCATAGACCACACGATCCACTGTCATTGCATGTCTGTTCTTTTCATGAACCACACCCGGTGTCATTGCATGTGTGTTCTTTTCATGAACCACAAGATCCACTAGTGTCATTGCATGTGTGTTCTTTTCATGAACCACACATTGGATCCACGGTGTCATTGCATGTCTGTTCCTAAACAAACCACATAAGGATCCTGGTGTCATTGCATGTATTTCTTTTCATGAACCACACCCAGTGTCATTGCATGTGTGTTCTTCTAAACAAACCAAATATGGATCCACAAGTGTAATTACATGTCTATTATTTTCATTAACCACACCCAGTGTCATTGCATGTCTGTTCTTCTAAACAAACAACATAAGGATCCACCGATTGTCATTGCATGTCTCTTCTTTTCATGAACCATTCCCCCAAGTGTCATTGCATATGTGTTCTTTTCATGAACCACACCCGGTGTCATTCTTCTCATTAACCACATAAGGATCCACCAGTGTCATTGCATGTGTGTTCTTCTAAACAAACCACATAAGGATCCACAGTGTCATTGCATATACATTTCTTTTCATGAACCACACTGTGTCATTGCATGTGTGTTCTTCTAAACAAACCACATAAGATCCACCAGTGTCATTGCATGTATATTCTTTTCATGAACCACATAAGGATCCACCAGTGTCATAGGATCTGTGTTCTTTCTCAGAACCACATAAGATCACACCGGTGTCATTGCATGTACGTTCTTTTCATGAACCACATAAGGATCCACCGGTGTCATTGCATGTTTGTTCTTTTCATGCCGGCACCCGGTGTCCTTTGCATATACATTCTTTCATGAACCACATAAGGATCCACCAGTGTCATTGAATGTGTGTTCTTCTCATGAACCACCGTGGATCCACGTGTCATTGCATATACATTCCTCTAAACAAACCATAGAGATCCACCGGTGTCATTGCATGTCTGTTCTTTTCATGAACCAACACCTAGTGTCATTGCATGTGTGTTCTTCTAAAAAAAACACATAAGGATCCACAGTGTCATTGCATGTCTTTTTCTTTCATGAACCACATAAGGATCACCGGTGTCATTGCATGTACATTCTTTTCATGAACCCACACCGGTGTCCTTGCATGTCTTTCTTTTCATGAACCACATGGATCACAGTGTCATTGGATGTGTGTTCTTCTCATAGACCACCACATGGATCCACGGTGTCATTGCATGTCTATTACTCTAAACAAACCACATGAGATCCACCGGTGTCATTGGATGTGTGTTCTTTTCATGAACCACACCAGTGTCATTGCATGTGTGTTCTTCCAAACAAACCACATAAGGATCCACCGAGTGTCATTGCATGTACATTCTTATCATGAACCACATAAGGATCCACCGGTGTCATTGGATGTGTGTTCTTTTCATGAACCACACCCAGTGTCATTGCATGTGTTCTTCTAAACAAACCACATAGAGATCCACCAGTGTCATTGCATATGCATTCTTTTCATGAACCACATAAGGATCCACCTGCATGTACATTCTTTTCATGTGACCACACCTAGTGTCATTGCATGTGTGTTCTTCTAAACAAACCACATAAGGATCCACAGTGTCATTGCATGTCTTCTTTTCATGAACCACACCCGGTGTCATTGCATGTGTATTCTTCTAAACAAACCACATAAGAGATCCACCAGTGTCATTGCATGTCTCTTCTTTTCATGAACCACACCCAGTCATTGCATGGTTCTTCTACTTCATAGATCCACAGTGTCATTGCATGTATTTCTTTTCATAGACCACGCAGGATCTACCAGTGTCATTGCATGTGTGTTCTTCTAAACAAACCACATATAGGATCCACCGGTGTCATTGCATATACATTTCTTTTCATGAACCACACCGTGTCATTGCATGTGTGTTCTTCTAAACAAACCACATAAGGATCCACTAGTGTCATTGCATGTATTCTTTTCATGAACCACATAAGGATCCACCAGTGTCATTGCATGTGTGTTTGCTTTTCTTGAACCCACATAAGGATCCACCAGTGTCATTGCATGTCTGTTCTTTTCATGAACCACACCCGGTGTCATTGCATGTCTGTTCTTTTCATGAACCACACTGATGTCACTGCATGATTCTTTTCATGAACCACATAAGGATCCACCAGTGTCATTGGATGTGTTCTTCTCATGAACCACACATGGATCCACGGTGTCATTGCATATACATTCCTCTAAACAAAACCACATAAGGATCCACTGGTGTCATTGGATGTGTATTTCTTTTCATGAAACCACACCCAGTGTCATTGCATGTGTGTTCTTCTAAACAAACCACATAAGGATCCACTGGTGTCATTAGATATGCATTCTTTTCATGAACCACACCGGTGTCTTTGCATGTGGATTCTTTTTCATGAACCACGCAAGGATCTACCGGTGTCATTGGATGTTCTTCTCATGAACCACACGTGGATCCACCGATGTCATTGCATGTCTGTTCCTCTAAAACAAACCACATAAGGATCCACCAGTGTCATTGCATGTGTTCTTTTCATGAACACACCCAGTGTCATTGCATGTGTGTTCTTCTAAACAAACCACATAAGATCCACACCGGTGTCATTGCATCTTTGTTCTTTTCATGAACCACATATCCACCAGTGTCATTGCATATACATTTCTTTCTTGAACCACACGAGACCCAGTGTCCTTTGCATGTCAGTTCTTTTCATGAACCACAAGGATCTACCAGTGTCATTGGATGTGTGTTCTTCTCATGAACACCACCGTGGATCCACGGTGTCATTGCATGCTCATTCCTCTAAACAAACCACATAAGGATCCACAGTGTCATTGCATGTGTTCTTTTCATGAACCACACAGTGTCATTGCATGTGTGTTTCTTAAACAAACCACATAAGGATCCACTAAGTGTCATTGCATGTACATTCTTTTCATGAACCACATAGAGATCCACCGTGTCATTGCATGTGTGTTCTTTTCTTGAACCACACCGGTGTCATTGCATGTGTGTTCTTTCAAACAAACCACATAGAGATCCACCGGTGTCATTGCATGTACTGTTCTTTTCATGAACCACATAAGGATCCACCGGTGTCATTGCATGTGTGTTCTTCTCATGAACCACACCTAGTGTGTCATTGCATGTACTGTTCTTCTAAACAAACCACATAAGAGATCCACCATTGTCATTGCATATATTCTTTTCATAGACCACACCCGGTGTCATTGCATGTGTATTCTTCTAAACAAACCCACATGGATCCACGAGTGTCATTGCATGTCTCTTCTTTCATGAACCACACCCCCAATAAATCGGTGCATGTCTATTCTTTTCATGAACCACACACTGAGTGTCATTGCATGTGTGTTCTTTTCATGAACCACATGGATCCACGGTGTCATTGCATGTGTATTTCTTCTAAACAAACCACATATAGGATCCACCAGTGTCATTGCATGTCTACATTCTTTTCATGAACCACACCTGGTGTCATTGCATGTGTGTTCTTCTAAACAAACCACATAAGGATCCACCAGTGTCATTGCATGTCTATTCTTCTCATGAACCACATAAGGATCCACCAGTTTCATTGCATATCTGTTATTTTCATGAACCACATAAGGATCCACCAGTGTCATTGCACATGTGTCTTTTCATGAACCACATAAGGATCCACGGTGTCATTGCATCTGTGTTCTTTTTCATAGAACCACAAGGATCCCGATTGTCATTGCATGTCTGTTCTTTTTCATGAAACCACATTGTGCATGTCCAGTGTCCTTTGCACATGTCTACATTCTTTTCATGAACCACATAAGGATCTACCGGTGTCATTGGATGTGTGTTCTTCTCATGAACCACCACGTGGATCCACCGGTGTCATTGCATGTCATGTTCCTCTAAACAAACCACATAAGGATCCACAGTGTCATTGCATGTACATTCTTTCATATGAACCACACCCGGTGTCATTGCATGTGTGTTCTTCTAAACAAAACCACATAAGGATCCCACCGGTGTTTGAGTGCATGTATGTTCTTTTCATGAACCACACCGAGGATTGGTGTCCACTTTGCATATGGTTCTTTTCATGAACCACATAAGGATCTACCGGTGTCATTGGATGTGTGTTCTTCTCATGACCTACGTGGATCCACGGTGTCATTGCATGTGCTGTTCCTCTAAACAAACCACATAAGGATCCACCAGTGTCATTGCATGTGTGTTCTTTTCATGAACCACACCTAGTGTCATTGCATGTGTGTTCTTCTAAACAAACCACATAAGGATCCACCGGTGTCATTGCATGTCTGTTCTTTTCAGAACCACACCCGGTGTCCATTTGCATGTCTGTTCTTTTCATGAACCACACCCAGTGTCTTTGCATGTGATTCTTTTCATGAACCACATAAGGATCCACCGGTGTCATTGGATGTGTGTTCTTCTCATGAACCACCACGTGGATCCACCGTGTCATTGCATGCGTTTCCTCTAAACAAACCACATAAGGATCCACCAGTGTCATTGCATGTATTTCTTTTCATGAACCACACTCGGTGTCATTGCATGTGTGTTCTTCTAAACAAACCACATGAGATCCACCAGTGTCATTGCATATCTGTTCTTTTCATGAACCACACCCAGTGTCATTGCATGTATTCTTTTCACTTAACACCACACCTAGTGTCACTTTGCATATTTCTTTTCGCCATGAACCACATAGAGGATCTACCAGTGTCATTGGATGTGTGTTCTTCTTCTCATAGACTCACGTGGATCCACGGTGTCATTGCATGTACATTACTCCAAAACAAACCACACCAAGGATCCACCAGTGTTATCATTGCATGTGTGTTCTTTTCATGAACCACACCCGGTGTCATTGCATGTGTTCTTCTAAACAATCCCACATAAGGATCCACGGTGTGTATTGCATGTATGTTCTTATCATGAACCACATAAGGATCCACCGGTGTCATTGCATGCTCACATTCTTTTCATGAACCACATAAGGATCCACAGTTGTCATTGCATATGCATTCTTTTCATGAACCACACCTAGTGTCATTGCATGTATTCTTTCTAAACAAATGACATAAGGATCCACCAGGTGTCATTGTATGTCTATTCTTTCATGAACCACCCAGTGTCATTGCATGTGTGTTCTTGTAAACAAACCACATAAGGATCACCACACCGGTGTCATTGCATGTCTTTTTCTTTTCATGAACCACACCCTGAGTAGCAAGTGCATGTCTGTTCTTTTCATGAACCACACCCAGGTGTCATTGCATGTGTGTTCTTTTCATGAACCACATAAGGATCTACCAGTGTCATTGCATGTGTGTTCTTCTAAACAAACCACATATAGGATCCACCGGTGTCATTGCATACTGTTCTTTTCATAGACCACACCTGAGTGTCATTGCATGTGTTCTTCAAACAAAACCACATAAGGATCCACCGGTGTCATTGCATGTCATGTTCTTTTCTTGAGACCACACCCGGTGTCATTGCATGTGTGTTCTTTTCATGAACCACATAAGGATCCACAGTGTCATTGCATCTCTGCATTCTTTTCATGAACCCGGACACAGGATCCTTGTCATTGCATGTTTGTTCTTTTCATGAACCACACCGGTGTCACTACATGTCTGTTCTTTAGACCATAAGGATCCACCAGTGTGTCATTGGATGTGTGTTCTTCTCTCATGAACCACACGTGGATCCACGGTGTCATTGCATATACATTCCTCTAAACAAACCACATAAGGATCCACGGTGTCATTGCATGTGTGTTCTTTTCATGAACCACACACCTAGTGTCATTGCATGTGTGTTCTTCTAAACAAACCACATAGAGATCCACCAGTGTCATTGCATCTACATTTCTTTTCATGAACCACACCCAGTGTAATTGCATGTGTGCATTCTTTTCATAGACACACCCAGATTAATTGCATGCTAATTTCTTTTAATGAACCACATAAGGATCCACCGGTGTCATTGGATGTGTGTTCTTCTCATAGACTCCCAGTGAATCCACAGTGTCATTGCATGTCTATTCCTCTAAAAACCACAAGGAAGGATCCACCGGTGTTATTGGATATGTGTTCTTTTCATGAACCACACCCAGTGTCATTGCATGTGTGTTCTTCTTAACAAACCTCATTAGGATCCACCAGTGTCATTGCATGTATATTTCTTTTCATGAACCACAGATCCACAGTGTCATTGCATGTGTGTTGTTTTCATACATACATAAGGATCCACCAGTGTCATTGCATGTCTGTTCTTTTCATGAACCACACCTAGTGTCATTGCATGTGTGTTCTTCTAAACAAACCACATAAGTGAGATCCACCGGTGTCATTTGTATGTCTATTCTTTCATGAACCACACCCAGTGTCATTGCATGTGTGTTCTTCTAAACAAACCACATAAGGATCCACAGTGTCATTGCATGTCTTGTCATTGCTCTTTTCTTTGAACCACACCTAGTGTCATTGCATATACATTTCTTTTTCATGAACCACACCTAGTGTCATTGGATGTGTGTTCTTTTCATGAACCACATAAGGATCTACCGGTGTCATTGCATGTCTGTTCTTTAAACAAACCACATATAGGATCCACCAGTGTCATTGCATGTCTGTTCTTTTCCATAGACCACACCTAGTGTCATTGCATGTGTTCTTCTAAACAAACCACATAAGGGATCCACGATTGTCATTGCATGTATATTTCTTTTCACCAGAACCACATGGATCCTGAGTGTCATGCATGTGTGTTCTTTTCATAGACACACACAAGAGATCCCCAGTGTCATTGCATGTCTGTTCTTTTCATAAACCACACCAGTGTCATTGCATGTCTATTCTTTTCATGAAACATTAGGATCACGGTGTCCTGCATATACTGTTCTTTTCATGAACCACACACAATGATCCACCACAGTGTCATTTGCATGTGTGTTCTTCCACTAAATGAACCACATAAGGATCCACCGGTGTCATTGCATGTCTGTTCCTCTTTTCGCAAACCACTTGGATCCACCCGGTGTCATTTGTATATGCATTTCTTTTCTGCAGAACCACACCTAGTGTGCTACATTGCATGTGTGTTCTTCTAAACAAACCTCATAAGGATCCACCGTTGGCATTGCATGTCACATTCCTCTAAACAAACCACATAAGGATCCACGGTGTCTTGCATGTATACTGTTCTTTTCATGAACCTCACCCCGGTGTCCTTTGCATGTCTGTCTTTTCATGAACCACGCAAGGATCCACCAGTGTCATTGGATGTGTGTTCTTCTCATGAACCACCGCGTGGATCCGCAGGGTGTCATTGCATCCATTCCTCTAAGCAAACCACATAAGGATCCCACTTAGTGTCATTGCATGTATGTGTTCTTTTCATAGAACCACACCCGGTGTCATTGCGTATGTGTTCTTCTAAACAAACCACATATGGATCCACAGTGTCGTGCATGTCTGTTCTTTTCATGAACCACACATAAGGATCCACTAGTGTAATTGCATGTTTTGTTCTTTTAATAGACCACACCCAGTGTCATTGCATGTTTAATTTCTTTCATAGACCATCTAGAGTCATTGCATGTGTTTCTTTTCATAGACCACACCTATAGTGTCATTGCATATACATTCTTTTCATGAACCCGCGGCTAGAGTCATTGCATGTCTATTCTTTTCATGAACCACACCAGTGTCATTGCATGCTTGTTCTTTTCATTAACCACACCAAGTGTCCCTTTGCATATGCATTCTTTTCATGAACCACATAGAGATCCACAGTGTCATTGGATGTGTGTTCTTTTCTCCTGAACCACCGTGGATCCACGGGTGTCATTGCATATACATTCTTTTCATGAACCACACATAGAGGATCCACCGATTATTGTCATTGCATATGCTCCTTTTCATGAACCACACACCATTGCATGTGTGTTCTTAAACAAACCAAATAAGGATCACTAGTGTCATTGGATGTGTGTTCATCATAGACCACACATGGATCACCGGTATGTGCATATACATTCCTCTAAACAAACCACATAAGGATCCACTAGTGTTATTGCATGTCTGTTCTTTTCATGAACCACACCCAGTGTCATTGCACATGTGTTCTTCTAAAGAAACCACATAAGGATCCACCAGTGTCATTGCATGTCAGTTATTTTCATGAACCACACAAGGATCTACCAGTGTCATTGCATGTGTGTTCTTCTCATGAACTACATAAGGATCTACGGTGTCATTGGATGAGTATTTCTTCTCATAGACCACATTAGATCCACGGTGTCATTGCATGTTTGCTCCTCTAAACAAACCACATAAGGATCCAACGTTGTCATTGTATGTCCGTTCTTTAGAACTACACACCTAGTGTCAGAACAGATGTGTTCTTCTAAACATGAACCATAAGGTCCACGGTGAGTCATTGCATGTTCATTTTTCATGAACCACACCCAGCATTCTGGCATCGCTAGTTCTTTTTCATGAACCACACCTGTAAGTCACCGGCATGTCTGTTGTTTTTCATGAACTACACATAGAGGATCTACCAGCACTACTGGATGTGTGTTCTTCTCTTCATGAACCATACGTGGATGTCAACGTAAGTCATTGCCATGTACCTGCCTCTAAACAAACACATAAGGATCCACTCAAAGTGTTGTCATTGATACTGAATACGTTCCAAGTAGTCATTGCATGTGTGTTCTTCTTAAACAAACCATATTAGGATCCACCAGGTTTACACAGATGTATGTTCTATTCATGAACCACACATAAGGATCCACTAGTGTCATTGCATGTTCTCAGCTTCTTTTTCATAAAACCACACGTGGATCACGGGGGTGTCCATTGCATAATGTGTTCCTCTAAACAAAACCACATATAAGGATCCACCAAAGTGTCATTGCATATGTATTCTTTTCATGAACCACACCCAAAGGTGTATTGCATGTGTGTTCTTCTTAACAAACCACATAAGGATCCACTCAAATAGTCATTGTATGTCTCGTTTCACTTCTAAACGACCACATATAAGGATCCCACCGGTGTCATTGCATGTCTGTTCTTTCATAGAACCACCCAATGTCATTGCATGTCCTTTTCTTTTCATGAACCACATAGGATTCCAACAAAGGTCAGATGTCTGTTCTTTTTCATGAACTACACCCAATGTCATCGGGTATGTGTTCTCCCATAAACCCACATATGGATCCACAAGTGTCATTGCATGTTCGTTTCTATGAACCACACATAAGGATCCAACAAAGGTCATTGCATGTCTGCTTGTTTCCTTATGAACCACACATATGATCCACCAAGGTTACTGTATGTCCGTTTTTCATGAACCATTAATCAGAAAGCATCCCAATTGTCTACCACCTGCATACACTAGCCTAGTCTATATAAATGCTACTTCCTATATATAATTGTTGCATCATAAGTATATCATGCCTCATGTCACGCCACCTTGCATTTAGATATCATATAAAACCCTTTTTCATTTGGTTTCATCTCATATGCATATAATTGTATTTGGCTCTTTGATATTGTATTTGGTTCTTGGATATTGTTTAAAATGCCATGCTAGTATATCTCTTCAACTCCAATTAATTTTCTTGTTATCACCCATCATTCCATCCAACTAAATGAGCTTTGCGACTTTATTTGGGTTTACCCTAGCTCATGGGTTGGAATGGATCCACTTGTCCATGCTCATCTTAGCATCATGTTGTTTTACAATAATATTGATATATGAGACTACATGGCCACCTTTGCATGCTTTCAGAGTGGGAAACCCCATTTCTAGCTTCCATATGTGTTGTTTTTGGGGTTACTTTCATCATATAATATTTTGTGGGCTTATTAAATACCAGTGGCATATACACACTAGCAAAACTGTATTGTATTTTTCAAATATGGTCATCTCTACTACTCCACATAAGCATCCTTCCACTTTTCTAGTTTGCCTATCTTTATGTTTTTTGGAATGTATATGTGTGTAATGCTAGGATATTATTTTGTTACAAGATGAAACCTAAGACACATATGCATGGGCCATGCACCTGTTTGCCTCTTTGGTTTTGGCCACCGAGTGGTTCATCTCTCTCTCTCTCTCTCTTTTTCTTTCACCCCCCCTCCTTTTCTCCACTATCCATGCATGATCATGTGTTCCTATCTAAACCCTAAACCATCTTCCCCTCTCTAAAACCTACACCTAAAAGTTTCGAACCCTACCACCATACTCCCCCCACTCTGACTTATCACCATATTAACTTTCTCACACCAATTCTCTAAACTAAACCCTATTACCACGCCCCTCTCTCTCTACTTCTCTCTCTTTCTCTCTACTCTAGCCTTACCACTGCCACCCTCTCTCCCTCGCCCCACCTAGCTACCCCCTCCACCCAAGCTAAGCCTAACCCAGCTATCCTCCTACTCCCAACCCCTAGCATTCCACCCCGAGCTCCCTCCCTCTCTTTCTTTCTCCGCTTAAGGCCCCCAAATCAGCCTCCCATCAGCCTACCGGCCTCACCGGGAGTCTCCAGCTGCTCGCTCGCCTCGGGATCGAAAGCATCGTGAGGAGAGGGTGCGGTGGCCGAGCCGCCTTAACCCACCCGCCTCCCACACGGCACCTCCCTCTCCCCGCCACCACCACACCTCCTCCTGCTCTCCTCTCACCTCTCCAGATTCGCCGAGGCGCCTGCCTTCCCTCTCTCTTTTCTCCAACGCCATCGTTTACATTCATCGCCAAGCACTGCCGGCTCACCACGCTCAGCCGATCCAGCCTGCAAAGACGCCTCGAGAAGAAGCCCGAGAACGTGAGGATGCCTAGGAGGTCGCCTGTACTCCGCCGAGAGTGAGACGCACCTGTAGCCGGAGATCACCGCCGAGCCGGGACGCCGAACCTTAGCTATCCTGGGCCTCTCAGATCAATGACGACGCCCCGCTGCCGCCGACTCCGATCCAACACCACCGACACACACTTTGGTGAGCCCTTAACCCCTGACACGCTTCCGCTTCTCGCCGCTTGTCAGACATACGATATTCGACGAACGGCTTTAGCGCCGACGTCATGCCGCTTCGCCAGAAGGCCAGAAAGCCCATTTCAGCCTCTGCCCAAATTTTTCCAACACTCTGGGGCTAGTTATCAGTAGTACCTGGCCAGGCTCCTGTGTCACGACTGAGCCTCCCTGGCCATGGAAGCCCCGTTTTTTGCTGCCAAGACCGATCGGGGTCGACGCATGTATCTGTGAGAAGAACAAGAGGCCGGGCCATTTTGCAAATAAATTTCTTTTGACTGCTTCAACCCACGATCCGGCCTGCCCACTACCATCCGGCCATGCCATTGTGAAACCCCCTGTTTTTCAATGCTCAGAACTCCGCCCATCGCCCCCACTGCTGCCTCCACAGAGCTCGGCCATTGCACGTGGACTCAGGTCGCTGACTCACTCACAACTGCTAGGCTAAGACAAATATGGTGATGTAGCTACAAGGCTGAACGCCTGGCCGCCAGTTGGGTCCCACCACACCGACTGTAGGTATAACGGAGCTAAGTAACAAAAGTATTTTCGTATATTGTTTAAATTCAAATATTTTCCAAAATTAATTCAAAATTCAAATATAAATCTGTTTTTAAATATCTTTTAAATTATAAATCCAAATAATACATATAATATATGTTTTAAGCTCAGAAAAATATGAGGAATTCAAATATGGCCTCTAAAATATATTTTGAACACTTTAAAATTCCAAGTTGGGTTAATTACAATAAATTGCCCTTTTTGCCTTAATTAATTAATAACTTTTGTTTTATAACCCCAAATTTAACAAATAATATGTCTAAAATGATTAGCTCGACTTTTAGGAGGATAAAATGATTAGCTCGACTTTTAGGAGCATGCATCATATAAATATAAAGTGTACAGCAACTTTTAGGAGGATAAAATGGGGCCAAAACTCAATAAAATGATTTATTTCTTGTATGCCACACTTCACCCATACCATGCTACCTTATTGCCATGCAATTTGTGCATCATTCATCATGGCATGATTGTTTTCTTGTCGCATCTTATTCATATGCTTGTGCACTTTATTTATGTTGGCCCTTGTTTGTTTGGTTCTTCTTTGAATAGACGCTGAGCAGGGGATAAATCAAGAGAACCAGGAGCACTACCCAGATCCATCCCTTGCTTCAACTGAGCTGCCAGGCAAGCACTACCACATGCTTGCATACATATAGTACATATTGCCTCTATCTTATTCTTGCATCATTGAGTCGCGATTGCATTAAATTGAATCCCAAGTATTGCATAGCCTTTACTTTTAAACCCCACCGAAGCTTGTTCCTCCACCCCATGAGCCTTTACTACAGGAGTTGTTTGAGCCATGCGAGTCGTAGAACAGCATGTGTAGGGTATGTGAGTGTCTGATGGATAACGAGGTACCTAAACAACTTAACCTGAGTAGTAATGGGATAACTAATGAAAGTGGCATCGGTGAGCCATATTCGCTATTTGGTTTCAGGCTCACTTGTGTCCTGTAGGACCCCGAGTACTTGATTCCTGTTCCTTGAATATTCGCACTATCCACATCCGGGAGGCTTATGAACCCCCCTGAGCCAGAGCTTGATCCATTCTTATTTCTTGGGGCCACAAACTAGTTTGAGGTTTTATTTACGATCTCGTACTTATGCCATGCTTTACTGCTTTATTTAAAATTGTGCGAGGAGCACACTGTACTGTTTAGGAAAGCGGAGTGTTTTCGCGGTGTTGACAAGCCCAGTCACATTTTCGGGTTCCCAGTCGTTCACAGCCACTGGCGCAAACCTTGAGGCCGTCTCGGAGTCAGCTAACTTCATTGCGAGTATCTCAATGGGGTGGCCCCCTGAAATATTTCTGAATCCTGTAATTGCTTTGTCGTGACTGCCTCGTTGGGTTTTGATTTGGTTTTTCCGAGGCATATCGAGTGTGTGTTATTTGTGCACCTATGATAAAACTTTCTAAAGCCGTGTCCGCGATTATGGGCGACTTGAGCAGTTTCTCGATCATAGACAAGAATAACTAAAGTACCGCTTTTAATTTGACTAGACTAGGTACCTGACTAGTAATTAGTACAACACGCATGGAATGTTTAATAAAACTACCAACGGATGGGGGGTTGTTCGTCCGCTTCCTCGTCGGTAAGCGAGGAGGAGGATGGATCTGTGGATATTACCGTTATTACTGTTATAACTGTTGTTATTAATTCACGGACATCCGTCTATCTATGGTTAGGCGGATGGTTAGCGAGTATCTATAGAATTGCTAGGGTTTATCTTTTGCATTGCGTCACCCGGTTGTGTCCCTTTAGCGGCATAAAGACTTGCCGAAAACCCTAAGGTCTCACGCGATAAATTATTGGTTCGGATGAAGGTACCCTCGCAAGATGGATCTTGGGTGGAAGAGACTAGACGATGTAGGCAACGATCATTGGTGTAGAGATTCGAGCGGGATCTGTGAGATCTGTGGGCGGGATGTGCTTATTTATGGGGCATCTTATGCCGATTTGCTTCTTATCCGTACTCGGATTTTGTCTTCCGCTTCCGCCTGATACTCTGATGTTTGATGCATGAGGAGATATCCTAAACTATTATATCTATCTAGGATATTTGGATCTTGCCGTATGGCGTTGCTATATTTCCTTTCTTTCTAGATGGAATGGCTCTGATGTACTGTTGTATGGTGGCTTGCATACATACTCATTTGTGTATGTAGTTGATCCCTTCGCCTGCCGATTATGCCGCCCGTTCTTGTCCCGATGTGTGGAAATGGTTGGGACGGCCGAAAGGTCTACCTGTGAGTGGCATTTGGGCCCCACCGTACTATTTCAACCATTTCTGCTCATCCAGGCTTGTAACTAGGAGCGTAATTCACCGAGGTAGTTACAATTGGTATCAGAGCCATCCCGCCCTTCAGGGTCTCAGCCAAATGGTCGTTGTCTGTCTAGCAAATATTTTTGGTAGTTATGTATACTAGGGAAAAACAAAACGCGAGAGTAGGACTGCTTCCACTTTTCTTCTTAACCACCCACCCACCCTTTTCTGGTAAGGAAGTGTAACGTTTTCAATCCTCTTCTTAAAGTTCAAACTAGGATTCACGTGTTCTGGGTTTCCGTAGTACCATAGAAAGTGTGTGTGTGTGTGTAATTCCTTGTCTATCTGTTGCATCCATTTTGTTATCTCAATCTGCCTTTGGTTATCAACTGTTGGTACATTCCATACTGACAGGCTTTTGAAAAACCGGCGCGATCTATCCGACTCCTTGTTAACCGGTGCCATCTTCTTAAGGGTGTTCTTCCTTCTAGCAACTCCTCTTTCGGTGTAAGCATCTGTTGCTAATCTCTATCTGCTAAGTGATTTTGCGCATCTATTGGTATTTTAATGCCGAAAAATGCGGAAAATTTTTCTTTGATACATCTGTGTTTCCACACTTCTTTTCAGTCGTGTGTGAAACATTATCTATCTCCCTTTTATCAGCATGTCCATGCTAACTCATTCTTTTGTCACCGGCGCTTAATCCTGGAGTTTCTTATCATCTCCAAATCTCTTGGGCTAATTACATAACATGTGTCGATCCGATGCTGGTGATTGTAATTTGGTTCTCGGCATAGCTATATTCCACTCATGATAATGTCGATTGGAATATGGAAAATGCTATCAACTCTATCCTACAAATGGCGACGGTTATCTCCTATGATTTTGAGTACACCGTGGTCATATATATGCATATTCAAGCATCTTTGGCAATCCGGAGTTTCCCAAAGCACTACGGCGGTCTATCATCTGTTCATCATGCTGCACCTCTTTTTGAACTCCATATTTGCACATCTTTTTCGTCTCTGGTAGCTCATACCATAAGCAAAGCTATATCATCGGTTCTTATCCAAGATCTCTTTATCTTTGTAACCGGCGATCCGATCGACAATGTGAACCAGGCGACATCTCTTTTTCTTCCGAAGGACCATATAATCTATTCTTCCAGTGCATCTTCCTCAACACGAACCTGTGCTCGTAATAATGATCTTTCAAAGAGCGTTGAGCTCAGAAAGTGTTTCGAGCATTTGTTCGTTTCTCTCGCCTTTTGAACTTGATATTCTGGGGATATCTTGTTAATCCTTGGTGGTATATGTTGATAATATGCTTGCCTATTCCATATCAATGGAAGGACATGGAAGACCATCTGTGTCTCTTTCTCTCAAGCTTTGTGAGCACTGCCAGTGGGCAAAGTTTCAAAGTGAGAATTCTGACTTTTTGAAGTCACCTATCTCGGCCACGTCCTTCTACTATATAGATCGCTTCAATTCTGGAATCAGCAAGTCCTTTGTTAATTCCATCTTCCACCTTCAAACAATCCGGAATTGTTCCTTGTTGGCAAGTTATCATCGTCGTTCCGCTAAAGTTTTCCTCAAAACTGCTAAATCTCTCTCAATCTTTTCAAGAACAACATGGAGTTCTTTCACCTCAGTCTCGTCAAGTGATCCTTGAAAACCTCTAAGCTCTATGCTCAATCCACCGGAGGCCATGAAGACTTTTCAGATCTTTCGTAATCCTTCTGTTCAAGTTGGTGTTATCTTTTTCTTTATCTGGGGAATCTGACAGTTGTTCTCCGTAATCTTCCTTCATATCTTTCCGGTGGCTTGGTACTTCCGACATGACGACAACATCATCATCTTTATCTATCTATGAATCCGGTGAATCGTTTGCATCTATCCTTGTTTTCTAACGGAGTTCCATGAGCTCTTCTTGTCAATACCTTCCGTCTGTTTCGGTAGTTGGATTGCATGGTTTTCTTATTCATGTGCGGAGTAATGCTTTGAGTGCGGGATGGAGTAGCTACCATACCACTACTCTTATCATTCGCTCTTGTACATTGAATTGGTGAATTAATGTGATTTCACTCATTCCACGGAAGTTAGAAGTGGCCTTTATCCCTCGATACTTTTACTTCCGTCCTTGTTTTTCCGGAGTGCTCTCTCGAAGAAAATAATCAATAATCTCTTGTTGGTGATCTCGTCTTTTCCTACACGGAGCAAATCATCAATTATCTGGTGGAAGCAAACACAAACTCTTTTCTGTCCTCGTCATCCTACCGGTGTTCAACATCCACAAACAAGATGAAAGGAAACTATCTCTCTCTTTGTTTCATCAATTCTTTTTCTGTGGTAAAGCCAGTTATGGTTGATGCCATCAGCCGCAAATCTATTGCGTTAGCCTCAAGGCTAAAGAAAGCAATAAGTATCTCTACAATAAACTCCAGATCCTCCATATTCATTGCTTCTCGGGATTCCACCATGATCTAGCATCACATCCGTCTCTGGAAGTTATATCTGCGCACCTCAATGGCGTGATCCTTTGGTTCTTACCGGCGTAAGAAGACTCTAATCCGACGATGTCTAGCTAAATCTCTCTGTCGATATCAAGGGACTCTATTGTTTGAAGGCAATATTGTTTCCAAAATTCATTTCTAAAATCCGAGAGAGAATACGATGCTATTGTCATAGTGCTTCAAAACCTCTCCAATCTAGCTCTTTTCTTCCGGCGAGACAAAGATTCATCCTCTCTAGTATCAGTAAATCTTTAATCTTAACGGCGTGTCTTTCTTTATCCAGGATACATCATCTTGTCCTTTCTTTCACAAGTGGTTCTATTCTTTTATCATGTATCTTGAAAAACCGGAGCTATGTCCATCCTATCCTTCTTGTCTAACGACAATCCTTCAACTCTTCTAATCGTTGTTTCTCAAGCAAACGCAAGACTCGCAACAAGTCTAGCAAGTTTTGCAAGGTGTAGTGGTCGCACCATTCCGTTGTTCATCAACTTGGAAACGTGAGGGTCACCTTCGTCCGAACATCCGCCTCTCCTTGTGTTGTTTTCTTTTTCCTAGGAATCTCGGGGCGAGATTCTTGTTTAGTGGGGGAGAGTTGTAGCATCCCAATTGTCTAACAATTGCAATGCAACTAGTCTAGTAATATAATGGCTACTTCATATATATAATTGTTGCATCATCATTATATCATGCTCATGTCATCATGCCACCTTGCATTTGAGCATCATATAAAACCCTTTTTGCTTTGGTTCTGCTCTCATATGCATTGTTAATTGTATTTGCCTCTAGATATTGTATTTGGTTCTTGATATATTGTTTCAATGCCCAAGTTGAGTTGGGGGCATATCTCTTATTAACTCCACCACCTTTTCTTCACCACCTTATAAATTCCACCATCCAACTAAATATGAACTTGGCATTTATTGGTTTTACTTCTAGCTCATGTGGGTTGGGATGGATCCAATTCTTTCTCCACATGCTCTCATCTTAGCATCATGTTGTTTTCACATTATTGATGTATGAGAGCCACATGGCCACCTTTGCATGCCTTGTGAGTGGAATCCTTTGTCCTAGCTTCCATATGGATTATCATGGAATTATGCTCATGTTGGAATATTTTTGTGACTAATAATCATCTAGTGGAATATACACACTAGTAATTCCCAATTATAATCCAATGTGATCATCTCCATCTACTCCACTTGGAATTCCTTCTAAATTCTTTTGCTTGGCTTTTATTCCAATTTTGGAATGCATAATAATAATGCCATGTGATAATATTGTTTCACGAAAACAAGCATGGCATTAATTAATTTTGCATGGGCCATGCAAGTACCCCTTTAGCTTGTCATTTGGTTTTTATTAGATTTTTAGTGGATCATCTTCCTTTTTCCCTTACCCTCTTTTGCTTGTTTCTTTTGTGTGGTCTTGCCATACACCAAAATCCATGTGCTAGATCACGTGTGTCCTTGATCATGTGCTTGATCATCTCACCTCCCTCTTTCTCTCTCTCCTCTCTCCTACCTAAGCTAAACCCACCCTTCCATCTAATCTAAGCCATACCCCCTAGTACCAAAACCTAGCTCTCTTACCACCCTCTAAACAAACCGAGCCACCCCTAATCAAGACCACCTCTCCTCTCTCCTACCTAGATCAACCAAAACCCTAACCCTATCTATCTACCCGAGCCCCATCTACCCTAGCACGAGCTCACCTCCCCTCTCTTTCCCTCTACCTGCCAGGCCGGCCCCACCTTGCAACCTCTCTGCCCTCCCCCACCTCTTTCTTTGGCTGCAAGACAAAGAGAAGGAGGGAGAGGAGCACCTACCCGATCACCTCCCCTCCCCTTTTTGCAAAGCCACCAACCCCCATGTGCTCCTCCCTCCCCTATCTACCGCAACCACCCCAGCTCTCCATAGCCGTCTCAGATCGAGATCCAGGAAGACCCAGACCTCCCCTTCCTCCCCACAACCTCCTAGCCATGGCCATGGTCTTACCCAAACCCTAGCTTCGGCCTTGTTCACGATATGCGCGACCAGTGCTCTCCGAGGCCCCAGGAGCACCGACGAGCTCCCCTGCATCTCCTTCGTCGACCAGCACCAGAGGGAGCGACTGGGAAGCCCCAGAGCACCGTCGCCGTCGCCATGGCCGGAAGGGACTGAAGCTCCCCGTCGCGAGCCCGCCGCCAGATCCCTCCCACCTCAGCGTCGACGACCACGCCGGCGAGCTCCTGGTGAGCCCCTCTACCCCCCAGACAAGGTCCTCTCCCCTCTCGTGCACCGTAGCTCCGCCGGCCTCCGTCGAGCACCCTGCGTCTTGCCTGCGTCGCCCACACCGCGCATGTACAGCGAGCAGCAGCAACCGCAGCATCGTCCGCCTGTTCCCTGCCCTGCCCCGCGCGCTACAGCCCACCCCCGTAGTCGCTCTCTGAACGAAACTTGTAGCCCTTGTGTTCCTCTTCGTCTTTCGTTTTTAGAGCGACCCGTTTCGTCCAGAGGAGGCGTCGCCATCGTCGCCGGAACACAGCCAGGTCGCCGCTGTTAGAGCCAGATCCGTCCGACAGTTTCAGCAGCAGCCGTTGCCGTTTCGCGGAGAGGCCCCTCCCCTTTTTCCCGCCTAAACCCGCGGTCCCCGCGGCCCCACCTGCCAGCCTCGACGCCTCTTTGCAAGAAAACCCCCCTGGAAAACATGGCCATCACAGACCGATCCCTCCTCGGCATACAGGGATGCGTGGCGGGCGCCTTGGTGCGCCCGTGAGTGGCCCAGCATTTGGACCCATCTGGCCTCTGCTCATGCGAGCATCTGTGAGAAAAGTTTTCGCGTGCGTGTGCTACCTAGTCAGCAGATGACCCCACCCGTCTGTGTCTCTGGCTAGAAAAGTCTGAGTACAAAAAGGTTTCCAGTTTTCTGTTTTAAATTCAAATATTTTCCAAAATTAATTCAAAATTCAAATATAAATCTGTTTTTAAATATCTTTTAAATTATAAATCCAAATAATACATATAATATATGTTTTAAGCTCAGACAAATATGAGGAATTCAAATATGGCCTCTAAAATATATTTTGAACACTTTAAAATTCCAAGTTGGGTTAATTACAATAAATTGCCCTTTTTGCCTTAATTAATTAATAACTTTTGTTTTATAACCCCAAATTTAACAAATAATATGTCTAAAATGATTAGCTCGACGAGACCTTTCTGTTTATGCATTCCATGGGTTGATTTGGAGCATGCATCAAATAAATATAAAGTGTACAGCAACTTTTAGGAGGATAAAATGGGGCCAAAACTCAATAAAATGATTTATTTCTTGTATGCCACACTTCACCCATGCCATGCTACCTTATTGCCATGCAATTTGTGCATCATTCATCATGGCATGATTGTTTGCTTGTCGCATCTTATTCATATGCTTGTGCACTTTATTTATGTTGGCCCTTGTTTGTTTGGTTCTTCTTTGAATAGACGCTGAGCAGGGGATAAATCAAGAGAACCAGGAGCACTACCCAGATCCATCCCTTGCTTCAACTGAGCTGCCAGGCAAGCACTACCACATGCTTGCATACATATAGTACCTATTGCCTCTATCTTATTCTTGCATCATTGAGTCGCGATTGCATTAAATTGAATCCCAAGTATTGCATAGCCTTTACTTTTAAACCCCACCGAAGCTTGTTCCTCCACCCCATGAGCCTTTACTACAGGAGTTGTTTGAGCCATGCGAGTCGTAGAACAGCATGTGTAGGGTATGTGAGTGTCTGATGGATAACGAGGTACCTAAACAACTTAACCTGAGTAGTAATGGGATAACTAATGAAAGTGGCATCGGTGAGCCATATTCGCTATTTGGTTTCAGGCTCACTTGTGTCCCGTCTGACCCAGTACTTGATTCTGTTCCTTGAATATTCGCACTATCCACATCCGGGAGGCTTATGAACCCCCCTGAGCCAGAGCTTGATCCATTCTTATTTCTTGGGGCCACAAACTAGTTTGAGGTTTTATTTATGATCTCGTACTTATGCCATGCTTTACTGCTTTATTTAAAATTGTGCGAGGAGCATAATCTTTGTTTAGGAAAGCGGAGTGTTTTCAGGTGTCGACAAGCCCAGTCACATTTTCGGGTTCCCGATGCTCACAGCCATTGGCAAACCTTGAGGCCGTCTCGAGTCGGCTAAGTTAAGTTCTTGGGTAGCTCAATGGGGTGGCCCTGAAATATTTCTGAATCCTGTAATTGCTTTGTCGGATCGCCTCGTTGGGTTTTGATTTGGTTTTTCCGAGGCATATCGGTGTGTGTTGCTATTTGTGCACCCCTCAGGTAAAACTTTCGAAAGCCGTGTCCATGGGTTATGGATGACTTGGAGCATTCTCGATCATAGACAAGAATAACTGAAGTACCGCTTTTAATTTGACTAGACTAGGTACCTGACTAGTAATTAGTACAACACGCATGGAATGTTTAATAAAACTGCCAACGGATGGGGGGTTGTTCGTCCGCTTCCTCGTCGGTAAGCGAGGAGGAGGATGGATCTGTGGATATTACCGTTATTACTGTTATAACTGTTGTTATTAATTCACGGACATCCGTCTATCTATGGTTAGGCGGATGGTTAGCGAGTATCTATAGAATTGCTAGGGTTTATCTTTTGCTGCAATTGCGTCACCCCAGGTTGTGTCCCCTTTAGCGGCATAAAGACTTGCTGAGTACCCCTAGGGTCTCACACGATAAATTATTGGTTCAGATGAATAGGTACCCTCGCAAGATGGATACTGGGTGGAAGAGATGGACGATGTGGGCAACGATCATTCGGTGTAGAGATTAGGGAGCGGGATCCGTGAGATCTGTGGGCGGGATGTGCTTATTTATGGGGCATCTTATGCCGATTTGCTTCTTATCCGTACTCGGATTTTGTCTTCCGCTTCCGCTTGATACTCTGATGTTTGATGCATGAGGAGATATCCTAAACTATTATATCTATCTAGGATATTTGGATCTTGCCATATGGCGTTGCTATATTTCCTTTCTTTTTAGATGGAATGGATCTGATGTACTGTTGTATGGTGGCTTGCATACATACTCATTTGTGTATGTACTTGATCCCTTCGCCTGCCGATTACGCCGCCTGTTCTTGTCCCGATGTGTGGAAATGGTTGGGACGGCCGAAAGGTCTACCTGTGAGTGGCATTTGGGCCCCACCGTACTATTTCAACCATTTCTGCTCATCCAGGCTTGTAACTAGGAGCGTAATTCACCGAGGTAGTTACACTTACTCCACTGAATCTTGAGAAACTTGATGCTTCGGGTTCTGGTGGTCCTGAAAGCTTCCTCCAAAATACGTATGGGTACTTCAGGATATGTCAGGTCATCGTTGATCTCTATGATTTGGTGATCAATGTTCTTGAAAACTTCAGTCTTCTCCGGGACTTCAAGTCATTTGTGAAGTAACGATATATGGAACACATTATGCACGGCTAACATCTCCTCTAGAAGTTCTAGTTGATACGATACTTCTCCTCGACGGTTCAGAATCTTGAAAGGTCCGATATATCTGGGGGCTAACTTTCCTTTGAGCTGGAAATACCGCATTCCCTTCAAAGTCAACACTTTGAGATACACAAAATCTCCGATATTGAAAGCAAGGTCTCGACGTCTCTTGTCGGCGTAACTCTTCTATCTTGACTGGGCGGTATTGACGTGCTCACGAATCTTGTGGACTTTCTCTTCTGCTTCTCATAGGATGTCGGGTCCGAAGATCTGACTCTCTCCTACTTCCGACCAATTCAAAGGGGTGCGACACTTCCTTCCATACATGAATCAAATGGGGTCATTTGCAAACTAGCTTGATAACTGTTGTTGTAAGAAAATTCTGCGAACGGAAGACAGTCTTTCCATTTAGATCCATACTCTAGCACACATGCTCTCAGCATATCTTCGAGTATTTGATTTACTCGCTCCGTTTGTCCATCGGTCTGAGATTGATACGTTGTGCTGAAATCCAATCTCGTTCCCAATCCTTCTTGGACTTTCTTCTAGAATCTCGAGGTAAACTGAGTTCCTCGATCCGATACGATGTTCTTGGGGACTCCGTGCAAACTGACGATTCTAGCAATGTACAACTATGCTAGCTTTGAACTTTGGTAGGTGGTCTTGACTGGTAAGAAATGGGCTACCTTGGACAATCTCTCAACTATGACTCAAATGGAGTCATTTCCCCTAGTAGAAGTAGGCAATCCGGTGATCAAGTCCATTCCAACGGAATCCCATTTTCATTACGGAATCTGCAATGGTTGCAACAGTCATGTGGGTCTCTGATGTCCCGCCTTGACTCTTTGACAAATATCACACTTGGCGATATAGCTTCTGATTTCTCTTTTCATCTTATGCCACCAAAATTGTTTCTTCAAATCCTGATACATCTTTGTCCCTCTGGGGTGGATAGAATAAAGAGTATCATGGGCCTCTTTCAAAATAGTTTCCTTCAATTCTGAATCTGCTGGCACACAGGGACGTCTTTTGTACCACAGAACTCCTTCTTCATCCTCGGTGAATCCGGGTACTTTGCCTGTACCGATACGACGTTTGATTCCGTCGATACTAGCATTTACTTTTTGCGCCTCCTTGATCTAACTGATCAAAGTGGGTTGAAGTTCTATGCTAGCCAAAAATCCTTCACTTACTAATTCCATTCTAAAATCTTCCATCTCCTTGTGCAAACTTGGGTGCTCCTTCAGAATCATGGAGTTCAAGCGGCACGGCAATCTGCTAAGGGCAGCTGCTACCACATTGGCTTTACCGGGGTGATAGTGAATGTCTAGATCATAGTCCTTGATTAGCTCAATCCATCTTCTCTGCCTCATATTCATATCCTTCTGAGTGAATATATACTTCAGGCTCTTGTGATCCGAATAAATCTCACAACGATTTCCCATAAGATAATGCCTCCATGTTTTCAGGGCTAGAACTACTGCTGCTAGTTCAAGATCATGGGTAGGATAATTTTGTTCATGCTGCTTCAGTTGTCTGGATAGATAAGATATAACTTTGCCCTCTTGCATTAGCACACATCCGAGACCGATCTTGGATGCGTCACAATACACATCAAAGGGCTTCGTGATATCCGGCATGATCAAGATTGGGGATGAAATCAATCTCCTCTTGACTTCTTGAAAACTCGCTTCACATTTGTCCATCCATTCAAACTTCTTATCCTTCTTCAGCAATTGGGTCGTGGGTCTTGCGATACTCGAGAATCCTTCTACGAACTTGCGGTAGTATCCCGCTAATCTGAGAAATGCACGAACTTCGGTTTGCGTGGTTGGGGCTTGCCAATCTTCAACATCCATCACCTTTGCAGGGTCAACGGCAATTCCTCCGGCTGATACGATATGTCCGAGGAATCCTACCTCCTGTAACCAGAATTCACATTTGCTAAACTTGGCATACAACTGATGCTCCCTAAGGGTTCCAAGGATGGTCCTTAGGTGTAGCTCATGTTCTTCTTCTGATTTGGAATAGATAAGAATGTCATCGATGAAAACAACGACAAACTTATCCAGGAAGTCCATAAAAATCTTATTCATGAGGTTCATGAAATAAGAGGGGGCATTGATTAATCCAAAAGACATGACCGTATACACATATAATCCATATCTGGTGGTAAAGGTAGTCTTTGGAATATCCTCTGCGTGAATCTTGAGTTGGTGGTAGCCATTTATAAGATCAATCTTAGAAAACACCTTGGCACCAGTCAACTGGTCAAACAGGTATTCTATCTTTGGCAACGGGTACTTGTTCTTGATGGTTACATCATTCAACTTCTGATAATCCGTACACAAACGATTACCTCCATCTTTCTTGTCCACAAACAACATAGGTGATCTCCATGGCGATGCACTTGGTTGGATCAATCCTATATCCAGCATAGCATCAAGTTGCTTCTTCAGCTCCACTAATTCAGATGGGTTCATACTATAGGGTCTCTAGGCTATGGGTCTGGTTGAAATTGTTGGGGTTGCCGGAGTTGTTTTGGTTTCCTCCGGGCCTTGGGTTTCCACAGTTGGGATAGGTTGGACGGTTCATCGGGGGTCTATTGGTTCTTGGGGCAAATCCTAGAGATGGGTTAGGGTGATACTTTGGGGTCTGATGGGTTCCTGGCTGGTGCATCATGCGACGCTTGCGGTTCTCATTGGCTTGGTTGATCTTTCCTTCCATTTGAATGGCAGAGTCCACTAAGGCTTCAATATCAGCAAACGGGATATTGACTAACACTGTCTACATCTCATCGTGTAGACCATTCAGGAATCTCTCCTTCTTGGCTTTAGTGTCTATCTCATCCGGTGCATACCTAGCCAATGACAAGAATTTGTCACACTCAACTACCGTCATCCTGCATTGCTTCAGTTCCCTGAATTCATCTCTCATCCTCTTGATCTAACCCGGTGGTACATGGGTTCTGCTGAACTTGACTTTGAACTCTTCCCAAGACATCATTTGATCTCCTGTCATGGCACGAACGTTGTTCCACCATGCTCTTGCATCTCCGGCAAGGTAGTGGGTGGCAAACATCACCTTCTTGTTAGCTTCCACTCCTGCAACTTCCATGTTGTTTTCCATGGTTTGCAGCCAATCATCTGCATCTAGGGGCTCTTCAGACTTAGTGAAAATGGGTGGATTGGTGTTCTGGAAATTCTTGAGCTTAGATCCATGGTTGTCCTGATTTCCATGGCCTTGATTGTTGTTAGCCATTTGAGCTATCTGTTGAAGGGTGGCTAAGTTGTCTTGACGTTCGGCTTCACGGTCCGAAACAAACATTTGCAAGATTTGTAGCATCGGGTCCGGGGATGAAGTGCTTCCTCCGCGAGGCATCTGAAGATTGAGATAGATCATGAGAAAAGAGGGAAATTTCTAAGGTTTAGGGTTTTTGTGTTTGAAAAGTTTTAAACGTTTGACTCAGATTTTTCTAGCAACTTGCTTTTTATTCATTCATTCACAACACACGATACAAACACACACCACTACAAAGGAAAACAGATGGTTTTAAGAACCATTCTATGAAACTATGATATAGTGGGATCGAATACAACTCACTAACGCTAGTGCCCAAGTGCTACTACTCCTCGGAGTCGGTGTCCTCATCATCCTCATCATCATCATCGATGAAGGCGATGTCATCCTCATCGGTGAAGAAGTCCATGGCCTGATCCTCCAGAAAGTCATCATCGTCACTGAGATAGGAGCAGGGGTCTCCACAAAGGACTTCCCCTGCATTCTCCCTCTCCTCTAGCTGCATGTCTCTCTCGTGGATGGTCTCCTCCAAATCCGTGATCCGGTGGCAAAGACGGGCAATGATGCTCTCCTTCTTGTCGAGCTGAAGGCGACGAGACTGGCGATCCTTCACTAGCATGGCAATAGTCTGATCCTTCTTGGTGGTGATGGCGTACTTGTGGTTGGCGTAGGAGCGGGAATTGTCCAACTCCTTCTGACGGTTATACATCATGAAGCTGAGGTGGTCCAATTGACTCTTCAGCTCATGGTGATACGTGGCCTCCAGTGGTTATCCCATAACATCACGCCTTGGAAAGAACTCAAAGCGGGTACCCTTGATCTGATTGATACTCTGCCCACACATACGGGCAAGAGCTTCTTGCATTGCCCTGGCGAGTCCATCGAGCCAGTTGTTTTATCTCAAGGTGAACTGAATTCACTCTGAGGTGGGGGCTTCAATACTTCCCCGGATACTTGTAACAACTATCCATTGCAACTCCCCTCCTTCCTGATCATTGAGCTGAGCTCCGAAGAACTCGGGGTGCGGACGCTCCAGCATCTCTGAAAGCTGGTCCAAGTCACGCTCAAAGATTAGGTCTCCTCCATTCCCCAACCGATAAAACTTGCAGTACTTCGCGTCCATCTATAAGAATATAGGATGAGTAAGTTAGTAGAGTGATCAAGTGTGTCAAATTTTAGGTTTCAACAATTTTTGAGGAACATGAATTTTCATGGAAGAATCCAAGTGATAAGAATGAGAATAGGTTTTCATAGATACTCATTTCCTTGGTGTTGAAACTAAGTTTTGGTTCAAACGTCCATTCTAAACTAGGGTCTCCTACGGTCAGGATGGCTCTGATACTAACTTGTCAACACCCGGATTTTTAATCCCAGATGCATGTTATGCCATACATCGCAATCCCAGGATTACCATTTTGGCGAGACATAACAGATTGGATATCATAGTACATCATCCATTACAAACCATACATAAGGTCTTACACAAATACGAATCTCATGATCCAGTCTTAATACAATTCAAGCAGTGGAAATAACGTAATAATAACGATAGCGTAGGCAAGGCTCCATCTTCATGTCTTCATGGTCACAGGCAATGCTGACGATGGGAGATGATCCTAGTTGTCGTAACCTTCCTACTGTCCGTCTTCCTGATAGTCCTATTCATAGTATGGCCACAGGAATAGCCAGGTACAAGCCATGAGTACTCTTTAAGTACTCGCAAACTAATACTAACAAGTGAAGTGGTTTTGAGAAGGAAGTACTAGGCTCTAGGTTGTTTTGCAAAAAGCCAGATTTATCTCTACTGAGTTCAGAAGCAAAGAAAGCTAGTTGAAAGTTTTATATCACCTAAGGGGGAACTTGAGTTTCATATCACAACTCTGTTGTGGTCAAGTCAAAGTCATAAATCATTTCATAAGTCATTTTGAAAACATGTGACGATGGAACAGTATGGCCACTCCAACTGTCCATAACCACGAACGCGGCTATTCGAATAGCTTGACACTCTGCAGAGGTGGTACACTTTCACCACAACATTCGATACATCCGTCAGGAACAATCCTGAATTCACCATACTCAGTATGCGGATAATCAATCCTAACCTTTCAATTACACGCCCTAGTATAGGCACCTCTCCTATGAGTTTGGCCTCCCAACCATGACCAACCGTCATCTTGGGAACTGCATAGGTGGTCAATCTTCACAAGGTAGCCTTGGCTCAACCTTGGCCGCAAGGGAACCCACACTAAGGTATATAAATTTCCAGTCAAGCCCTACCCAAATTTCGGGTATTGTGGTTGTACGGTAAAATTGGAATGGTATCGCATCTAGACAACCATCAGTTTTATAAAGGGCTAAGGCTCATGCCTCAACATTTTCATCATCCAAATCATCTGGTGTTTTGGAAACACATGTCAAAACATTTCAGTAGAATGATTCATCATTCCAAGGTTTTCATAACCATTTTGACCAAGTATTCCCATCTAAAGTTGATCTAGTTTTATGCTTAGCACTAGCATCTACAAGTGGTGGTAAGTACTAATGAGGGGTGGTAAACAAGTGGAGATTAATTAAGTTCAATCTCAGGCCTTAGGATGACATCAAGATTATCTACTTACGCCAAATTTTTGATAAAGATATAAAATACTAAGCTTGTAAGTAAAACTAGGATTGGGTATCATCAAATGTATCTAACCAAGCATGCTTAATGCATTGCATAGGTTTTCTAACTTTCATAGTTGCAAGTGTTAGCTTGCCTTGTGCAGAGCAGTGGTTGAAGTTCTCCTCGGCTTCTTCCTCGTAGTATCCTCCTTCCTCCTCGTATCCTTGGTCGGTACTAGCGTCTATACATAAATACGAGGCACACAATCACCAAACAATACTTAACTACTTTTATTTATCACACCAAGGTTTTCACTAGATGATATAGGATCATCACAAACATTACAACCATTAAGGAAATTAGTTTTAATTCCTTTATTTTAGAAAAGTAATTTCTACTCATTGAAAAACAACTCAAGATTTAATATTCTCCAACTAAAACATGGGATCATGTTGACACATGTCATCACCACATATTTCAGTACATGGGAATGTGATTTAAAGTGGTGTGACAATTTAATAAGGTTTAACCTTTTTATTTTAATTAAATAAAGTGACTAGAATGGCCTGTGGGGCATTCTTTTATTACCTGATCATTATTTCTATAAGTAAACCTATATATTTTTATATATTCAGAAAGGTCTTGTTAAATGTGATTTTTGAGTGTTGGAATCAACTAAAAAGCTATTGTGGTTGAATTTTGAAAAATGTTTGAATGCAGAAAAGCTTATGCCTTGTTATTTTTACTGTAGGTGATCTACAAATCTAATTGGTTTGAATCCAACGGGCTTGGATTAAGCACTCCAGTACCTTTCTAACAAAATTGGTATCACGCATTTTTGTTCAGTGAATCGAGCTGTGTTGATTTTTGAATCTGGGTATAAAACTGAGTTTGAAACTAAAAGAATAAACCTAAATTTGAATTACTGGGTCACGCGGGAGGTTAACTGGGCTGCCCACTACGCACAGCGCGCGCGGGCTGGTTAAGTGGCTGTCCCCACTCGTCAGTGAGACAGAGGGGTGTGAAGCGGTATGGGTGGATGTGGACCGCACGATCAAGCTCTAATCCTATGGCTGCGGTTCATCGTCCATGTCGAGCAACCCCAGCGAGACAGAACCCTAGCGCGGCCAGTGGGGGTCGTGGGAGGCTCACCAAGGCTCAGGCGATGGTCGGCGACGGGGGCGAACGACGAAGTCGACGACGGCGATCCTCCAGGTACCGGCAGCTCCTCCTAGGGCGGCTCCAATTGACGGCGCCCTTCTCCTCCAGCAGCGGCACACTCCGGCCAAATTCCGGTGATGCGCTGCTCGCCTTGCTCCGGGAGTGAGGTGGGGTGCTTCTAAGAGATAGGGGAGTGAGATGGTGTGAAGAATTCGTGCCGGGGTGGCCTCTATTTATAGTGCCTAAAGGGGATCGACGGGTGCGGGTTGAGCTCGTCGTGGTCGTCAATAAAGCGAGCTACTGGCATGGGCGACAAGAGGGGGCGGTGCTGTGTTCCCTAGCGAAGCTCAACGGCATGGCTACATGGCGTGGGGCGGTGTGAAACGGTTGGAACGTCACGGCGCTCTGGGAGGGTACGACGCCAGTTTTAATGGCATACAGCGTCTACGGTGCACGCAGCGGTGAATGGGCATGTCTGCGGTGTTCCTGGGGTGGTGGCGATCCGGCTTGCACGCAGCGAGGGCGGTGCGCAGTCTGTGGGCGTGTGTCGCTGTTGGCGCTCTGGCGCGCTCTCGGCTCGCTCGCAGAGAGGCTTGGCATGCTCGGGCTATGTGGTCCAGGGGCTGGCTGCATTCGAGTCTTGGACAGGGGGTGGCAATTGACGGTGGAGAGTGTCCTAGACATGCTTGCTAGGCTTGGTGCTTCTCCTAGCTTTCTGTCGACATGGGGTGGCAAGTTAGGCTCGGCATGGTCACCATTGATGGCTATGGCATGCTCACATTGGTGATAAAGCTTGTTAATTGAGCTAGATCATCTACTGAGAGTGTAGTGTGAGCTATAGAGGGAACAAGTTAGGCCAAATTTACTGCTCACAATAGTGTTTGTGGTTTATTTGTTTGGTGCCAACAAGGTGTTTGATGAAATGGCCGCAAGAGATTCAAATTTGAATTTTGGATTCAAACTTGGTGGATGTGTTGGTTACATACTAGGGAGTCTCTGGTTAGCTGTAAAGGTCAAGTGGAATTGGTTTGGTTGGTTTTTGAAAAGGGATGATCTTCACATATGAATCAGATTCAATTTTGCACTGTGATTTGAATCAAGTTGCCAAATGTTTCTGTAAGTTTGAAAGGTGGGCTTTGATTCACTTTTACTTGGTCTTTCAAGGGGTGAAAAGAAATGGAAAAGTTTCTGTTTGAAATCTTGGACTAGAAACACTCAAAGTGGCCTAGTGAGAAAGATTGGCAAAAATGACCATTTACCTTATTTGTTTTTTTTTATTTTCTCTTGATTTGTTTCTGCTTGGAAATGTTTTAGATGATGTTGTTTTCACCTTTAAACCATTCCTTGCTATTTAGATTAATCACACAAGTCCATTTAGGCATTCACACAATCATCACATACACACATGCATTCATAATGATTTAAATTAACAAAAGTTTTTGTTAACCCTAATTTTGGTTATTGGAATTTGATAATCATTGTTCAACATTTTTGGGATGTTACAGCAACAATGTTCATGGCTCACGTGCCTCAAAGGCTATGATCCAGAAGGTCTATGTTCCTATTGAAACCGAGTAGGTCGGGTAAAACAATCAAATACTAAGATTTGAGAGTAAATCAATTAATGTTTGATAATGATGAACCGACTATATGCAAAGAAGCGATGATGGGCCCTGACTCCGTCAAATGGCTTGAAGCCATAAAATCCGTGATAATTCTATACATGAGAAATCAAGTTTTTGAACTTGGAAGACCCTTCGAAAACGTGTAAAACCTATTAGTCGTATTTGGATCTATAAAGAAATAGACATGGATGTTTCACATCTATGAAATAGTCGACATGTTGGGAAAGAGTTTACGACAATGTTCAAGGAGTTGACTATGACAATATTTGATCTTTCATAGAGCTATTTAGTCTGGACGGATTAATGTAACAACCACTACATATAATTTTTTTATATGGTAGTTGAACAAACAAAACAAATTCTTCTAATAGAATGGTTACCTAGGACGTGTACATGACATGATCCAAAGGGTTTTATGAATTCAAAGGATGCTAAAAGAGCATGCAAACTTCAATGGTTAAAGTAAGCATCACGGAGTTGGAATCTTCATCATGATGAAACTATTAAAAGCTTTAATTTCATCAAAGAAGATGAAGATGCTTGCACTGCAAGAAATTAAGTGAGCGCTAAGACATATTTCTAATACATTATGTGGAAGACATATTGTTGATTGGAAATTCTGTATCTTTTATTTACACAGGTTAAAAATTTCATTTCGATGAAAGACTTAGGAAAAACCTGAATATTAGGCATCAATGTCTATATGGATAGATTGAGACGCTAATATGGTTGTGCCGAGAGTACATAGATGAGATATTGAAATAGTTCAATATAGAAACTACAAGAAAGGTTCTTCTTGCACAGAAAGGATTGAATCAAGATTCAAGTGTATGGACACTTGGTAAGTCAGATAAGATCCAAGTGTTTTTGACACTTGGTGAGTGAAATCACAAGAATATTTTGGTTAATCATATCATGATATGTACACATCCAGATATGTCCTATGCTCTAAATGATATGAGCACATACCAAAATGATTCATAAGATGATCATTGGACGATAGTAAGGATATTCTTATGATCTTTGCAAGAAATAAGAATATGTTATTTATGTAGAGGTGACAAATAGATAGATAGTTCATTGTAAATTATTACATTGATACTAGTTTTGTCACAAGATACAAATTAAGTTTATCTCAATTTAAACTATGGGTGGAACAATGTAATGTAAAGAAAGTTCCATAATGAATTTGGATGAGTTCCAAAGTTAAGACATTGTGACAGATACTACAAAAGGCTAAGTATATGACTGATGTTGTAGCAGCTAAAGAGGGCATTAGTGTCAAGTAGTTTTTTATCAAACTAGGTGTGGTTCACAGCGGGCTAGTACTATGAAGATATATCATACGATAATAGTATCAACATGTTTTAACCCCAAGGAACTAAAGGTCTCATCAAAGGACCAAATTTATACAATGCCATCTCATTAAAGAATGAGTGATGCGTAGAGGCGCAAAGACATGCAAATACACACGAACCTAGAAGTGTCAAATCTGAAGATCACGTTTACCACTAGAAATCGTGTATATACAATACCAGAAAGCTATAGGTGTTGAATGCACAAGTTTTTTCTAAACTAGATTATTGACTCTAGTGCAAGTGGGAGACTGTTGGATATATGCCCAAGAGGCAATAATAAAGTGGTTATTATCATATCTTCATGTTTATGATAATTTTTTACATCCCATGCTATAATTTTATTAACCATAAACATTAATAATTGTGTGTTTTGTAAACATAAAAGAGTCCCTAGTAAGCCTCTTGTTAAACTAGCTTGTTGATTAATAGATGATCATGGTTTCCTGATCATGGACATTGGATGTTATTAATAACAAGATCATGTCATTAGGAGAATGATGTGATGGACACACTCCTACATTTAGCATAGCATAAGATCAAGTCATTTAGAGTTTGTTTGCTATAAGCTTTCAAATACATAGTAACCTAATCCTTCAACCATGAGATCATGTTAATCACCATCACCAGAAGGATACTTTGATGACATCAAACACCACTTCCGTAACTGGGTGGTTATAAAGGTGGCATTAGGTATTCTGAAAGTATGTGGTGAAGCACATGGATCAAGAGTGGGTTTTTTCCATCCATATGACGAATAGATATACTCTAGGCATTCTCGGTGGAATGTCATCCAATTGGCTTGCAAGCATGTGACTAGGTCACAAGGTATGTTATATCACGGAACAAGTAAAGAGTACTTATCAGTAAGGAGGTTAAACTAGGTATAGAGATATCGACGATAGAACCTCGGATAAGTAAAGTATTGTGCCATAAAGGGAATCAGTATCGTATGTAAATGGTTCATTCAATCACGAAGTCATTGTAGAAATATGTGGGAGCCATTATGGATTTCCAGATCCCACTAATGGTTATTGATCGGAGAGGTGTCTCGTTCAAGTTTGCATAGTTCACGAACCGTAGGGAGACACACTTAAGTTTTCGATGTTGTTTAAAGTAGATATGGAATGTGAGTTGGAGACCGAATGTTGTTCGGAGTCTCAGTTTGGATCCAGGACATCACGAGGATATACGTAATGGTCCATAGAATAAGATTCATATAAGGAAAGTGGTTTTCCAGGGTTCAGAAATGTTTTTGGTGTTTTGACCGGAACCTTCTAGAATGTTCTGGAAGGTCCACCACCCTGGGAGGGGGTCACTTGGAGAGTGGCATGTTGTAAGGGTCCCAACCTTTAATAAGGTAGAGATCCCTGTGTTTACAATGCTAGTCCCTGGATCAATAGCTAGCATCCACAGTTAAGATGTAATATCAAGAAACAAAGGTCATAATACAATTTTATAACCAGAAATAAAATAATTCATTACATCTTACATAGCTCATTTGGCTATCTCATTACATTGCAGCAGAATATCTATAAGCATGGGGTCCTTCATCTTCAAAGTGCCACAGGCAAACATGTTGGTTGTAGACTTGTAATCCTAATCAATCAACTTCACTAATATCAAACAAACCTGCAACATAACAAGTTACAGCCACAAGGGTCAATACATTTGAATTGTATTGGCAAGTTTCACTACTATGTAGAAATAAGTGGATCCTATCATTACATGCATATTTGGCTAAGTAGGGTTTTAGGCTCATTTGCAGAAAGCAATAATTTATCCTATCTTTTCAAAAAAATGGATCTTTTGTCAAAAAAAAATCTTTCTGAGCTCCTTGGTACACCCCAAGTGCTTCAGGTCTTTGTCAAAATCTCTTGAGCTCCTTGGTACACCCCAAGTGCTCAAGTCTTTGTCAAAATCTTTTTTTTGAGCTCCTTGGTATACCCCAAGTGCTTCAAGTCTTTTGTTGTCACTTTAAAGTTTTGCTCTTAGAAATTGGAATGTCGAGATTTCCCATAGCTTCAGGCCTTAGTTGCTCAGTATTGTCCATAACCGGGGACACGGCTAAGTACTTAGAATTTGATCTTCTGCAGAAGTTGTACACATTACCCACATGACACAATCTCATCTTGTTGCCACCAGTGGCCGCTGGATAAGTACTCACCAAGATGGAGTACTGGCAGATTGAGAATGTGACGAAGTCTTTCCATAGGGTCCTCCCATACATAATGCCAGCTTGTCTTCAGGCACCAATGTAGGGTTCCTAGTTCCCTCATTCCAGTTAACCTGAAGAGGCCAATGCATGGGTCTTCCACCATGTAGTTGACTAAGCCAGTGCTCATTTAGCATCGGGTACACACGGAATCCATCATCGAGAAACATGTTCAATCTCTAAGTCCCTGGGTGGTTTTCTTTTAGTGCACAACAAAAAGAGATTGCCATATAAACATGGTTCCTCTTGTTGCCACCTTTTCCAAAACTTGAGTATCCTTGTCCACCCAGGTGGTTCATTGAGTACTTGTTTTAATATATAAAACATAAGTCTTTTCTCAACTTCATAAAATCTCAACATGTATCTCTTCTCAAAATATGTAGCATGGCTAAGCATTTTACAACTACATTGTTTTCACTAAGGAATATATAAGGGTATCCTAATAGGATTTAGCATAGCATAAAGTATAGAAATCTTTTTCATGCATGTTTCGAAATCCACTAAGTATAATGAAAATAGTAGGACATGGATGATAGTGTCACTTGCCTTTTTAGAAGGGAATGTTGGTTCACTCCTTGATCTTGCTAGTATCACACTCTTCTATCTTCACTACAAATCAATCAAGCAAACACAAATTCAACTAGCATTCCAACCAATATTCAAACAACCAAACACACATAAAATAATAGAAGCAAAGTCATGCATGCAAGCATGCAAAAGATAGTTTTATTTGCAAATGTGGTTTCTACTAGGCTCTAAACATTGTAAGGCTCAAGGTGGTCATTTTCTAAAGGGTCAAACCCATTTGCAAAAGGGTTTTATCTAAAAACCATTTCTTTAAAACAAATCATTATTTCATGTGGTGGAAAATGCTTTTAGCAAAGCAAAAAATATATATTGTTCACCAAATAAGTTGTTAATTCACAAAACTTGGTGTTTAGAGTTAGTAGGTTTGAATCAACACATTTTCCAAAGGTTTTTCTCAAAAATCATTTCCATATCAAAATCAATGTTTTTATTTGACTAGAAATGAGCTAATTCAATTATTCAATCCTAATCTTCACCAAATACATTTTTAAATCCATGAGTTGGTTCCTAGGGTCAGTAGGTTCACAACAAACCAATTTGCAAAGATTTCAACCCTAAAAATCACTTTGAAATAATTTTTATAACCTAAACAAGCATACAAATGTTTTTGCAAAAACAAATAATGTAACAGAAACTTTTTGCTAAACAAATGGCATGGTTGGCTAGGGCTTGTCTTGCTGATTCTATTGATATAAAATTTGCAAATTTTGGACGTGTGGATCAAAAGTTATGAGGTTTACAAATTTGCATAACAATCTGATTTCAAATTCTGTTTTAAATCAAAGGTTGGCCACGTGGCGCTTTCCTATTCGTCGGTACCGCTTCGGGTGGATCGACTGATGCGGTGCGTTAGATCTAAATGAAATCCTACGGCTCTGAATCAAACTTACCCCTTCGATCTAATCTAATCGTAGCCACAGGATTTGGATCTGACGGGCTCTGTGGGTTTGACCACGAGCTGGTGGCGCTAGCGGCGGCTGGCTGCGGCGGCGTGTCTGGCTACGGCGGAGTTGGTGCTAGAGGAAGCGAGGAAGAGGTTGGCGAGGCTTACCAGACTCGTAGAGGCTTGCTGAAGCTCGAGGTGGTACTGGCTGGCGAAGGCGCCGAGCGGAATAATCGCTCACGGAGCGATGGCGGCGTCGGTGATTGGTGGTCGTCGAGGACGACGTTGCAGATCATCCTAAGACAAGATAGGGGCATGGTTAGATGCGGGTGAGCGTGGGATTCACGTGAGCATGATCTAGAGGGCTCGGGGCGGTCTGGCTTACCAGGGGGAGGTCGCCGGAGAAAGAAGCAGACGCGGTGGCTCTCAGAGGTTGTCGAAGCCGAGGCTCTGGGGCGAGCGCGGGCAAACGGAAGGCACAGGGAGAAGCGCCAGAGGCTGGGGGTCACGGCCGTGTGCTCAGGGAGGCAAGGGGTGGGGAGGTGTGGCCGGAATTTGCTGGAAAGGCTCGCCAGAGCAGTGGCAAGGCAAAGGAAATTCTGGGCAGCCTGGTGGCTCCGGTGGTGCGGGGTCTGGGGGAAAAGAGAGGGAAGACGCAGGCGGTTAAATGGGCGTGGTCGCGGGGTGGAGTAACGCGGCCATTAACGCGTAATCAACACCGGCGTTTCTTGTCTGCAACGAAAGGGCGGGGTCTAGGGGTTGAAGACGACGCTGAGGTGGTAGTGGGACATGCCTGTCAGTGAGAAAGGGAGAGAGGCAGAGGGGCCACTCGTCGGTGTCTGCGTGGGTCAGTAAGTAGGTGTGAATCGTTTTCTGCGGAGAGAGAGGGAGTGGGCTGGTTGGGCCTTGTTGGGCTGATTCCTTTAGCATTTTTTTTGTACTGAAACTTTTCCCTATTTCTATTTGATTTTCTGTTTTGAAATTCAATCAAACAATTCAAACATTCAAACCAATTCAAAACTCCTCCAAACTTTGCCTTGAGTTTTGGTTCTGTTTAACAACAATATTCTAAGTCCAAAACAAAATAATATTTTTATTCTTTTTAGGATCCATTTATTAATTAAATAAAATGGACCTTAGTTATTAAATCAAATGGGTTTTGATTTATTTAAAATCTCCATTTGAAATCTAAATAAAACCAAAAACACTTCAGTAGGTTTTATTTGAGAATTTAAAATACTTGGAAAACTTATTTAAAATAAATTAATAAGTTTTGATGTTTAATTAAAATAGTAAAACCTTTATTTTTAATAAACTTGGATATTAAATCCTTATTATTTTATCTAAATAAACCTTTACTATTTTTATCAAATAGAAATATTTTATTTCAAAGGCTTGGCCAAGGTTTAATTTGGCTATATAAAATAATCCTTATTTATATTTCTACCTTCTTTATTTGAAAACCAAATCTTTTTATTAAAGGATCCAAAAGTAGTAATTCTACTTATTTAAAATTTTCTTTATTAAATATTTATCTTTTCAAATCCCTTTAGGATTTGCTTGATCAAAAAGGTTTGAAGGTTTCCAATTGGGGTCAAAAAGTTTCTTCTCACCCTAAAAATCAACAAAGTTTTATTTTATTCATTTATTTTTCACATTACAAGATTTGGAAAATCATGGGATGTGACACATGTCCTAGGGGCTAGCCGCACCAAACCCTACAGTGTCAAACCCTAGTTTTAATAGTAAAATCCTAGTTTGAAAAGTCAAACTCTACTTTTTGGTAAGAGGGAAGTCTTGGTGGAAAAGGTTTCAAGTTCTTCTCTTAATGGCCGAGTTAGGGAGGGATTCAACTTGGGTTGGGAACACCCTTGGCCGCTGCCCCCACCTATATAGGAGGGGTGGGGGTGCACCCCAAGGAACCCCTTGTCCACGTGCGGACGCAACATCCCTGCAGCCCGGGCGCGTGCCCGGGCTTCGGTCCCGCTCGCCTCAAGGAATTGATCGGAAACATCGACAAAATCAGGATTAACTTTGGGCAAAAGTTTGTCAACGAATCGAGCGAGCATGCCACGCGTGGCTTCGAGCCAATGAATCCAGAGAGCGTACGTATGTCCAGTCCCACGCTCCCAGCGACATGCTCCTTTTGGGCCTTAGGCATCATAATGGGCATTGAATTAGGCCTTGAGCCAGGAACCGATCGAGACAGACACTGAGCGAGCATCATCCCAGCACATCAGAGCACGCACATGACTCCTCTCGTTCTCGCTAGTTACCCTTCGGCTTTTCCCCATCCGGCCATCCACGACCAGCACAACAAGCGAGGGAATAAACCCTCACCCCCAGCCGCCTTGCCTGCCCTAGCCGCCCCATTCCCCACCTTTCCCCTGACGACCGACCATGGAGGAAGGATATCAGGGAGGTGGACGGGCTTCATCAGATTTTTCAGGCGACCGTGAGAATGCACATCCCAGGCAGCGACAGCAGCCAAGCCCAACTGCATCCGGCGGCCATAAGCGCCGGCGAGGCGGTGTGCCGATGACCCGGACTCCTGCAGGCTCAACTTCAACAATCAGGAGACATATAGGTGAGGATCTGCCCTGGTTTTCAACTCAATTTAGGAGCACCCAATCATGAATTTGTTCAATTTGAGTTAAATTGTATTTGTGCATTAGTTCATAAATAGCTAAGAAGCCATGGTTTGGAATAAACTGAAGAAATCGTACAAATTTCAGGAATTGGAAGTTTTTTGGTTGATAGAAGAACCTTGCCACAATCACCACCGCAACCAAATGTGAAAAATGAGGAGCATGAAGCGGAGGAAGTGTTTAATCTGGATGATATGTTACACTGAGCGGGAGATATTTAGACAACTTGATAGTGGTGTTATTGCTCAATGGTTTCAAGCCATGAAGAAGAGGAGGAAACATTTACCACGTAGGCCTAGGGCTAATTAGCACATCCTCGGTAATATCTTGGTATATTTCTTTGTCTCATGAATCAAGTTGAATATATTTTGAAGTCATGTTCATATGATTTACTAACCCATGTTTCTTCTTTTGTCATGTAGATCTTGTTGTGTGTGCTTTTGGACTCTTGTGTGTAATTTATTAGTCTTTTGGGACTTCTTGCTAAGTCCTATCATATTTAATATTCACGCATCTGTGTATTTGAATGTGTTGTAAACTTGTGGACATTCGAATGTGTTGTGAACAGTTGAATATGTTGTGAAAGTCTAATGTAATGTATTTGTGTTTCCACACTAAAACTATTGTGAAAATAATATTTGCTCCGTATGATGTTTATTTTGTCCAAAAAAGAAATTTTTGAGATGGTCGAGAAAGTTTTTAGTTGCCTTTGTGGCGCGCCCAGGCTTCGAAAAATTTCTGGGTCCGCCTCTGCCCTTGTCCAAGGTGCCCAAGTCCCTTGCCCTCTAAACCCTACGCGCCTAACCCTAGCCACTGCCTACCCCTCTCTCCTATACCGCACTGCTCTGGCTTAGGCGAAGCTGTGTAGAAATCTCTCCTCCTCCACCACCACCACCATCGTGATGTTGGCATTCCGAGGAGATCTACTACCTCCGCTGCCTGCTAGAACAAGGGAGAGAAAGATCTTCATCGACTACCGTATGTGTGACCGACTGCGAAAGAGCTGCCGGAATGTGGCGCTGGAAGGATATTCTACATGATCATGAGATCGGAAAGTGATCGACTACATCAACCATGAGAATCCAATCTCGTTAAATGCTTTGGATCTACGAGGGTTAGTTCTCTACAATCTCGTTGCACCTATCTCGTAGATTAGATCTTGGCTTTGTCATAGATTAGATCTTGGTTTTGTGTGTTCATGCGATAGAATTTTTTCCATGCTACGAACCCTACACTAAGGACACTGAGTTACTTTGAATGAGATAGCAATATAAACATGAGGACTTGATCGTATTGCTAAATCTAATATGGGTGATTGTTCATCATATCATTCTCCAATGATATGACCCTGTTATTAACAACATCCAATGTTCATGATCAGGAAACCTTGATCATTAGTTACAACAAGATAGTATGAACAGATGCATTACTAGGAACCTTTTCTTTGTTTATTAAACACACATGTATTAATGTTTTTGGTTAACACAATTATATCATGAGAAATAAAAATTTATCATAAACATGGAATAAGATAATAACCACTTTATTATTGACTTTCGGGCATATTCCTTTTAGTCTCTGACTTGCACTATAATCAATAATCTAGTTTGAAAAAACTTGCGCATGCAACACCTATGACACTTTGGTGTTGTATATACGTGTTTGCTAGTGGTAAACATAATCCCCTGATTGGACACTTTCTGGTCTGTATGTATTTGCATGTCTTTGCGTCTCTATGCATCACTCATTCTCAAATGAGGTGGCTTTGTATAAATTTGGTGAGACCTTAGTTCCTTGGGGTTTAAAACATGTTGATATAATTGTCATATAATATATCTTCATAGTGCTAGCCCATCTAACCACACGTAGTTCCTTTGTTGCTACCATAGTAGTCTTATACTCAGCCTTTCATTTTAGTATCCTTCACAATGTTTATAACTTTGGAACTCATCCAAATCCATCATGGAGCTTTCTTCCATTATACTGTGCCACCTTCACCTATATCCTAAAATGAGATAAACTTAATTTGTATCTTGTGATGAAACTAGTACCAATGTAACACTTTACAATGAACTATTTGTATAGTGCCAATGTAACACCTTACAATATAGTTGCGACACGGATAGCAACGGCAGGTGCGACTTCGAACTTTATGATCCACCATCAGGATAAGAATCCTACAACTCTGGATCAAAGAGCTAGGGAAGAAACGATTTCCCCCACTGCTACATGTGTGCTGCTATCATCAACGGCGACTACACTCGCGGCAATAACAGGGACGGAGATGACCCTCCTAATCTCAACGTCAACAACGGCACCCCTACAAATCCCAAAGCCAACGGCAACAATGGATCAGATCACCCTCAGATCCACCTCACCGATCCTGAATGGGAAAGGGTCGGGGAGGACTTAGTAGGCAACCCCCTACCAAACAACGCATCACGTGACATACTGATGGGCTACCATTGGCTCCTCGTGAAAGAATACCATCGCCAACAAGTGTTGAAGGCTCAACTCGAGCAACGCAAGAAGGTAGCCGACGAATCGAGTGACATGCATGCGACACTCTCCTCCATTGGTGGATTTTCCTCAAAGGACAACGGTGGCAGCGCCCACAATAGGCGCTCTCCGTTGGACCACCTGGGCACAGATGCAAGGCACGAGGCCACCAAGTCCCTCGACTTCTCCTTCATGTTGGTGGACACGCAGGGTAACATGATACCCAAGACGCTGCAAGCAGTGGTGATAGCAGCTACAACGTACCTGCTAACCAACTAGTCGGTGTCTGGAGATCCATAAGACGCTGTCCATCGATCTGCCATTATTGGACTCGGGCTAGTGGATGTTGCGCCAACAACAAATTTGGCTCTGAAGCCGAATAAATCAGCGGTGAAGTTCACGAGGAACTGCACGCCATCCTCTGATGAGGAAGACCACGACTTGTCACGGCTATGCCGCAGCCCACGGTGAAAGAGATGCAACTACGACACTCGCGATGAAATCACGCAGTGCAAGGTCGACAAGATGCGCGCCAAACACACCTACTCCATTGAGTCCGAGAACGAAGAAATGGAGTTCTGTGGCGCTCGATGATTTAGTTGAGCCTTCACACAGACTTGGATGCCCAAGGGCTTCAAGGTCCCTTCGGACAACCCAAAGTTCGACGACCTATAGTAGCCAAAAACCTAGCTGGATGACCACATTCAGTCAGTCAAGTGTCACGGTGGGTGCAAGAACACCACTATGCAATGCCTGCAGCTATAGCTAAAGGGTGCATCACGAGCCTGGTTCAAGAATCTCCCTCCGGGATCGATTCGCAGCTAGGAGGAGCTTGTGTACAGCTTCATATGGAACTTCAAAGGAACCTATAAGTGGCCAGCATCAATCGAAGAACTCTACGCCGGCTACCAGAAACCTAGTGAGTCCCTCCACTCATACATATAGCGGTGGTCCATCCTCAAGAGTTATGTGGAAGACATCTCTAAGGAGTGCGCAATAGATGCATTCAACGGTGGAGTACGCCACAGAGAGCTCAGGGAGGAGATAGGTTTCACCAAGCCGAAGACCATCGACCACCTGATGGACATCGTGAATTGCTGGGCGAGCGGCGAAGATGCCATCCACAAAAACTGCATGCTCCGATGACAAAGACGAGCTTGGCCTCAGATGCGACCGCCGAGGAAAGATCCGAGTGCGTGGTTATGAGGACATCGAGGAAGTCAACATGGTCAACATAGGCTACACTGATAGGTGCGACGATGGCAACTGCAGTGGCAGATATCGCAACAGTGGCTACCGCAACAACAGAAAAACTACGCAAGTGTGGCAACGCTGCACTCGCGATGATGCACCCTCCGCCATGTATTCACTGTCGGGTCCTTGTAACATACACTTCTACATCGACAACAAGGATGGCAATAAGAAATCCATTCACTTGCTCAAGGACTACCGAGAGTTCCAGAAACTCCATGACGGGTACGCCCAACTATAGTGTGACGCGGTAAACCAAGAGTACGACACCGACCTAGGACCCATCGCATATGGCACTCCACCACCACCCGGAGGACCTACGTAGCCCGCGGCTCCCGCAACGCAAAATAATAGGGCAGAACAGTACCCACGCCCGCTGGGAAGCATGGGCATGATCCATAAGGGGCACCCATCCAACAGGATTCAGAAGACGATCACCCGCCAACCTTCACCTCCCCACCAGCTGTACGTGAGTACCTCAGTGGCTCCGGGTCCTGCATTACCTTCAACATATCCGACCACCCCCACCAAATTCCTCACCCAGGCCACTCTGCCATGGTGCTCGAGGCACATATCGGTGATGTGGATCAGATCACTGTAGAGCTTCGTTGGGATACCCCAAGAGGAAGGTGTGAAGAGCACAACAGTAAGTTTTCCCTCAGTTATGAAACCAAGTTTATCCAACCAGTAGGAGGAAGGAAACAACTCCAAGGTGTTGCTAACAACTTGGAACCTGCACAACACAAACTCAAAACTTTGCCCCGACGTATAGTGAGGTTGTCAATCTCACATATTTGCTGACAAAGGATTAAACATATACTGTGGAATATAGTAATTGCTTGTAGAAAGTAAAGGGTAACAGTAGATGATGTATCAATGATAAAGGAATGGACAGCGGTCCACAGTTCACTAGAGGTGTTCTCCTTATGATAGATAACAATCTGGGTGAACAAATTACAGCGGAGCAATTGATAGATTGAGAAAGCATAACAATGCATATACTAGATATCATGACTCCTATAATATTTGATTGGGTATTACAACAATATACATAGACTGTAATCCAACTGCGTCTATGATTAATAATCCACCTTTAGGTTATCATCCGAACCCCTTCCAGTATTAAGTTGGATGCAACGGATAATTGCATTAAGCAATGCGTGTAAAGTAAACAATACAATTGTTCCATGAACAAAAGATTGTTGTTTTCTCCCTAGTAGCAACAACACATCTACAAACTTAGAGATTTCTGTCACTTCCCCAGATTACTAGAGGCATGAACCTACTATCGAGCATAAATACTCCCTCTTGGAGTCACAAGCATCTACTTGGCCAATATAGCTACTAGCAATGGAGAGCGCGCAAGATCACAAATAACACAAACATGATAGAATCAATAATCAATCTGGCATAATATCTCAATATCCATCGGATACCCGCAAATACAACATGTATGATTACAAATAGATGATCTTGATCATGAACGGAGCTCACAAGTTCTAAACATGATAGCACAAAGGAGGAGAAACAACCATCTAGCTACTGTATGGACCCATAGTCCAAGGGTGATCTACTCACGCATCATACCGGAGGCTGGCATGGTGATGAAGAAGGCCTCCGGGATGATCTCTCCCCTTCGACAGGGTGCCGGGAAGAGCTTCAGATCCCCCGATCTAGGGACGATGGTGGCGGTGGCTATAGACTATTTCGTGGAGACCTGATTGGGTGCGTATGGTTTCTTCATCAGGGTGTTTAAATAGGCGAAGGGGAAAGGTCGGAGGGTGCCCGAGGGTCCCACACCTGGTGGCGGCACCCCCCTTGGCCACACGACCCTAGGTTGTGGCCACCTCGTGGCCCCCCTTTGGCTGCCCTTCGAACTCTGTGTTCTCTCCGATAAAATATTGACTTTGGCTTTTGTCCCATCCAATTCTGAGAATATTTCCTTACTATATTTTGTGAAACCAAAAACAGCAGAAAACAAGCAATTGACACTGCGACATCTTGATAATAGGTTAGTCCTAGAAAATGTATAAAAATATCTCAAAGTGTAGACTAAACATAGCAAAGTTGATACTAAACAAGCATGGAACATCAAAAATTATAGATACGTTTACGACGTATCAAGCATCCCCAAGCTTAACTCATGCTCGTCCTCGAGTAGGTAAGTGATAAATGAATAATTTTTGAGGTGACATGCACCATCACAATCTTGATCAAACCATTTGCAAAGCATTGATAGCTGGGATCAAAGTACTCTAAACATGAGAATGAAAGATGTAGTTCTAACAGTAAGACAAAGCAACTATGTTGCAACATGAAAAGGTACAAGCAAATATCATGAATAACAATGCATTGAAAGACATTTGTTTGTTTGTTTGTTTGTTTCACATATAGAAAACATAGCAAGAGTGGTATTCAGCATGTCCCTCATGGAGTAGCAAAAGATAAATGCATTGGACACCTTCAAAGTTCATAAGGGTGACTAGATACAAATAGTTCAAGAACAAGCAATATCAACATTATGAATCAAACAATAAGTTTTGGGACAATGCAAATAAAACTAAGAATGACAACTAAGCTCTCTTAATTGGTGCATAGAGATAGAAGGTGGAGACTCAACATAAAGGTAAAGACAAAGGCCCTTCATAGAGGGAAACCGAGATTTCAAGTTTCATAAAGAGCTTCCAAAAATTATGGTACTTATTAGCTTTCAGCTCTCATTGCCCCTATCATAAGCATATTGAAGTGATTAAGGTTAAAGTGAAACAAATATGGAGTATCTACTTGACAAATCATAAGTTGGCAATCTCATGTCCCTTGAGTACGAGGGTCGTTCCTCATGCTACTCAACTTTAGTCACAAGCAAATTCTTATCATTATAAGTATATGTGTATCATAGAGAACTGCCAATGGGGTACCCCTTGCCCCATGACACAGGAGATATCCCATATCAAAATGACAAGGCAAAAGACAGTGAGCATATTAGCGATCCTTTTATTTACCATGAGTATGGTGCTATATTTTTTTCTTTTTTTCTATATATTTTTTTGCTGAAGATGCTTCATTGTTTGCTCACTATGGTGCTGCTGCAAGTTTCCACCATGATTAGGCATGGATTAGTCTAGCCTCCCAGGCATTTCTCTAACACATATATAATACTCCATGGACATACAAGCTCCTCTTTTATTTCACACCACCGACATCCATAAACAAAAGATCATGATATCAACTGGGTAATATGTACAGGTGTTGAAAGAGTTCCCCATGACAGCATGGATCTGCTAATTCCCAACTTATAAGTGCAAGCATATACAACATAGATGACACAATGGTTCAACCTTATTAGGTGCAAGATAGTAAAGTGAGCCATCAAGTTTGTGAGAGCTTTAATCACTAATTTTCTCATAACAAGTTTGATTTGGAAGATAGATAAAACATGAATATACTTGGAATGGTGTAACACACCATGCATATGAATTTATAGTGGATTCTTTGGAATAACTGGGTTTCTTGGGAGTTGGATGCATGAGTAGAGCTTACTCAGTACAAGTGGAGGCTAGCAAAAGACTGGGAGGGACCAACTAAGAGAGCAATAATGGCCATAATCATGCAGAGCGACAAAACATTATCAGTCAAAGCATAAAGTGGTACCACAAGTCAAAAACTAAATGATCATAGAGGTTAGGGTGACTGGTTCATAGTCATAACATGGTGTAAGCATGTGCCAAGTCAACCCAAACAAAGCATCAAAGGAGAATACCACAATATTATGCATTTGTATGCTAAAACAACGCATGATTCTTTCAAGTCACATTAAGCAATCTCAATTGTTTGGAACAAGTCATGCTACATCAATAATCACTAAACATAAGGTCAAAGCAACATCTAACCTGACATGATAAAGTCTAAGCCACAGTCAAAACAAGCTCCCTTTTGTACCACTATAAGAAACTTATTTGAAACAAAAGAGCGAATGCGGGGGTCCAACTACTTTATTCAGAAAACCACACAAACAAAAACAAAAAACAAAAACTAAGATGCTCCAAGAACAACACAACAGTGCATGAAACAATAAAAATGAAGTGTCTAGAAAGAGACCTGAGATTTTTATTGATGAAGAAGGGGATGCCTTGGGCATCCCCAAGCTTTGAAGCTTGTACCTATAGAATATTTCTTGGAGTGACACGAGGTGGCATCCCCAAGATTGATCTTTTGTCCATTCTTCATCTCATCACATCATTCTTCCCCTACACTTGAAAATTTCCTTCATACAAAACTTCACTCAATCTTCATTAGCAACATTAGTGTACTCAAAATAATAGGCCTTTGGGTTTAGTTTCAACACAAGCAAAACTTTCATTAAAAAACAAGCTACTGTAGCAATTCCTTTAAAAAGCTCAAGTGATCAAGAAGAACTCAAAAGGAAACCGATTAAGAACCAAATGCAAATAATGACAGAAATCTGACAAAACAGACCAGCAGGTACAAAGGATTTTTTCGCAGACCTTCAGTTGCTCAAATCGAAAAGTGTTGAACTAATTAAAGTTAGATAACAACCTGGGGCAAAAGCTCAGAAAATTACAGCTCAATCCGACATACAGAGATTTTTCATGAATTTTTATAGTGAAGCACAAAAATCTGTCTTAGAACAACAACTTTCCCAAATCTTACTTCTCTCTCATTGGAGGTTATTCTTGGCACAAAACCACACAAAAAGGATAAGGAGAGGTTATTATAGAAGTAATAAATTCCAAGACTCAACTGAAACTATTGGGTTATCACCCAAGAAGTACTTTTTCTTTAACGCCTTTAAGTTAGGCATAAGAAGCAAGAATCAAGTATTTTGAAATGAAGAAGCATTAACATCAAATTTCTTGCCCCTACCTTTCTTACCTTTACTCTTATATTTAGGGAATGTATGAGCGCTTGTTGTAGAAGAAAAATGCATAATGCCTTTTCCCACATCTATTATTGCTGCAAGGAGTTTCAGTAGGGATCTTCCAAGTGTAATTTGTCCTTTTCCTACACATTCAGTGACAAGATAATCAGTAGACACCACTTTCCCTAAGATCTTTGTAAACACTCCTTCAGCTATCCCAATGGGTAATATAGTGGCATTATTCGTAAGAGATATTTATTCTCCTCCTTCAGAAAGTCCCCAAAGATTCAAAGATTCATAGATATCTTTAGGCATAAGACAAAATTTAGACATGATATCACAACGAGCATCAAAAGTTTCATTGTTTATAACCACTTTTACTGTAGGAAACCATTTTGCAGGTTCAGAATTTATTGGAACATGATCATGATGCTCTCTAAGCATGTTATAGCAATCTTTTAAACTAGCAGTATTGGTCTCAAGAGTGTTCAACCTAGCATAGATGTTTATAAAGGAAGAATCAGATTTGCTAGGCAAATTATATATTGTAATCAATTTCTTTATAGCATTCAAAGCTTCATCCTCATTACACTAGAGAAAATGTCCTCCTACTACAGCATCCAAAGCATATCTATAACAAAGAGCAAGACCATAGTAGAAACTGCTAAGAACCAAGCCTAGAGTCATTTTAGGCTCAGTTTTTTCATGTGAATCAGAAATTCTAGACCAAGCTTCTTTGAAACTCTGTTCACTTCCTTGTTTGAAAGTAAAGATCCTTTCCATAGGTGACATAGTGATTGGAGCAACACTAGACATGGAAGCAACTTGAAGTAGGAACTAATTTTTTGTGTTTTTTATAAGAAAAGGCAAACCACACAAAACTAATTTTTTTGTATTTTTGAAAGAAAGAAACAAGAAAAACAAAGCAAAAGAAACTAAGAAAAACAAAAACAAAGTAAAGACAATGGTTGTGAGAGGCTCCCCTTGCAAGAATCTTCTTTCTCACTGAAAGGTGACTGACGAGGAGGAAGAGATTAAAGCTATCCTTAACTCCCCGGCAACGGCGCTAGAAAACGTCTTGATGCGGCTCAGATCACTGTAGATCTTCGTTGAGATACCCCAAGAGGAAGGTGTGAAGAGCACAACAGTAAATTTTCCCTCGGTTATGAAACCAAGGTTATCGAACCAGTAGGAGGAAGGAAACAACTCCAAGGTGTTGCTTACAATTTGGAACCTGCACAACACAAACTCAAAACTTTGACCCAACGTACAGTGAGGTTGTCAATCTCACCGGTTTGCTGAAAACAAAGGATTAAATGTATAGTATGGAATATAGTAATTGCTTGTAGAAAGTAAACGATAATTGTAGATGATGTATCAATGATAAAGGAATGGACTGGGGTCCACGGTTCACTAGAGGTGTTCTCCTTAAGATAGATAACATGCTAGGTAAACAAATTACAGCGGGGCAATTGACATATTGAGAAAGTATAACAATGCATATACTAGACATATTGACTCCTATGAGATTTGATTGGGCATTACATCAATATACATAGACCGTAATCCAACTGCATCTATGACTAATAATCCACCTTCAGGTTATCATCCGAACCCCTTCCAGTATTAAGTTGCAAGCAACGGATAACTGTAGTAAGAAATGGGTGTAAAGTAAACAATACAATTGTTCCATGAACAAAAGATTGTTGTTTTCTCCCTAGTAGCAACAACACATCTACAACATTAGAGATTTCTGTCACTTCCCCAGATTACTAGAGGCATGAACCTACTATCGAGCATAAATATTCCCTCTTGGAGTCACAAGTATCTACTTGGCCAAGATAGCTACTAGCAACGGAGAGCATGCAAGATCACAAATAACACAGACATGATAGAATCAATAATCAATCTGACGTAGTATCTCAATATCCATCGGATCCCCGCAAACACAACATGTATGATTACAGATAGATTATCTTGATCATGAACGGAGTTCACAAGATCTAAACATGATAGCACAAAGGAGGAGAAACAACCATCTAGATACTGTATGGACCCATAGTCCAAGGGTGAATTACTCATGCATCATACCGGAGGCTTGCATGGTGATGAAGAAGGCCTCCGGGATGATCTCTCACCTCCGGCAGGGTGCCAGGAAGAGCTTCAGATCCCCTCGATCTAGGGACAATGGTGGCGGCGACTAAGGACTATTTCGTGGAGATCTGATCGGGTGCTTAGGGTTTCTTCATCGGGGTGTTTAAATAGGCGAAGGGGAAAGCTCGGAGGGCGCCCGAGGGGCCCACACCTGGTGGCGCCCCCTGGGCCGCGCGGCCCTATGGTGTGGCCACCTCGTGGACCCCCTTCGGCTGCGCTTCAGACTCTATGTTATCTCCGGTAAAATATTGACTTTGGCTTTTGTCCCGTCCAATTCCGAGAAAATTTCCTTACTAGCTTTTCTGAAATCAAAAATAGCAGAAAACAGGCAACTGGCACTGTGGCATCTTGTTAATAGGTTATTCCCAGAAAATGTATAAAATACCTCAAAGTGTAGACTAAACATAGAAAAGTTGATATTAAACAAGCATGGAACATAAAAAATTATAGATACATTTATGAAGTATCAATCGGAGGCTTCGAGATGAGTCGAGGATGGAGGTAGTGGAATCAACCTCATGTTCGCCAGTACCCTGCGCGCCATGCGGATCCCCATCTCCGGCCTAGAAGCATCTGACACAACCTTCCACAGCATCATCCCAGGGTAAGGAGTCTACCGCCTAGGCAAAATCTGGATGGGCATCATCTTCGGTAGCCCCAAGAACTTCAGACGTGAACGTCTCGAGTTCGAGGTGGTTGACTGGCCATCGCAGTATCACGCCACCCTCTGACGAGTGACATTCACAAGGTTCCTAGCGGTACCACATTATGCGTACCTCCTGTTAAAACTGCCAGGACCAAACTGCGTCATCACCATCCCAAGGAGCTTAACCAAGTCTGACAGCTGCAAAAGGGAATTCAACAGAATATCCTAGTCCTTCAGCATGTAGGAGGAACTAGCAAGGCTAAAGGAGTCAACGGACACCAGCCTTCCCCCGATGACCAAGCAGAACACACCCATGCAATCATTGGACTCCACGGTCAACACGAAGGAGATCCAGGTCCACCCAACGGACCCCACCAAGACGACCCTCATTGCCAACAACTTAAGTTTCACATGGGAACTCGCGCTTGTCGAATTCCTCCGTGAGCGCTGGGAAATCTTCGACTGGTGTCCCGCGGACATGCCAGGAGTTCCCAGGGGATTTGTGGAGCACTCACTCAACATGTACCTTGAGGCTCGGCCTGTCAAGCAGTCGAGGCGTTGACTGTTCGAAGAAAGGGCCAAAGTTGTCGGTATGAAAGTCAACAAACTCCTTGATGCTAATTTTATCCGTGAGATCAAAGAAAGCACCTCGGTAGCTAACCCCGTGCTAGTGCCCAAGAAGGACATAGACATACTGCGGATGTGTGTGGACTTCACGGCCCTCAACAAGCACTGCCCGAAGGACCACTTCCCCTTGCCACGGAGCACCTCTCCTTCTTCGATGCCTACTTAGGCTCACCAGATTCAAATGAAGTAGGCAGATGTGAGACCCTGGCGCATGGCTCAATAGGGTTGATAGGAAACCCATACCAACAAGTTGCAAATTCTTTTCCGGAAGCTCATTCAAAAAGGAATCTAGGGTTAAGCGTGCTTGGCCTAGAGCAATTCTAGGATGGGTGTACCGGGTGCGCACGAGTGAGGACAAAGTGCGCAGAAAAGACTAATGTTGGTCTCTGGGGTTAGTCTAGAGATCCTATTGAGCTGCCAGAAGTGACAACCATCGGTCCGGAGTGACCATGGGTGTTACAAGTGGTATGAGAGCCGACCCTCGCGGTTACATGGGCGTATGCAGATCATTGGCGGACATGTGTAGCATGGCGCGTGTGGCCCGGAGTGAACACGGCATGGCAATGTGCCGGCATTGGACGCACAGACGTGTGCCAAGAGGGGATGTTCCTGGCATGTGGTTGATCGACGAGGACATTGATCTTCTAAGGGTGGGTGTATGTGAGACCCTGGCGCATGGCTCAATAGGATTGATAGGAAACCCATACCAACAAGTTGCAACTTCTTCTCCGAAAGCTCATTCAAAAAGAACTCTAAGGTTAAGCGTTCTTGGCCTAGAGCAATTGTAGGATGGGTGACCAATCGGGGAGTGGGTACCTGGTGCACCCGAGTAAGGAAAAAGTGCGCAGAAAAGACTAGTGTTGGTCTGTGGGGTTAGTATAAAGATCCTATTGAGCTGTCAGAAGTGACAGCCATCGGTCCAGAGTGACCGGGGGTGTTACAGCAGACCAAGAAAAAACAGACTTCATGTTAACACCCGGATTTTTAATCCTAGATGCATGTTATGCCAAACATCGCAATCTCAGGATTACCAGTTTTGCGAGACATAACAGATTTGGATATCATAGTACATCATCCATTACAAACCATACGTAAGGTCTTACACAAATAAGGATCTCATGATCCAGTTCTTAATACAACTCAAGCAGCAGAATAACGTAATAGTAAAGATAGCGTAGGCGAAGCTCCATCTTCGGGGTCACAGGCAATGCTGACGATGGGAGATGATCCTAGTTGTCGTAACCTTCCTGCGGTCCATCATCCCGGTACTCCTCTTCATAGTCTGGCCACGGGAATAGCCATGAGTACTCTTTAAGTACTCGCAAACTAATACTAACAAGTGAAGGGGGGTTTTGTAGTAGGACACTAAGCTCTAGGGTTATTTTCCAAAAAGCCAGATTTACCTCTACTAAGTTCAGAAGCAAAGAAAGCTAGTTGAAGTTTTATAACACCTAAGTGGGAACTTGAATTTCATGTCACAACTCTATTGTGGTTAAGTCAAAGTCTCAATTCACTTCACAAGTCATTTTGAAAACATCTGACGGGGGAACAGTATGGCCACTCCAACTGTCCATAACCGTGGACACGGCTATTCGAATAGTTTGACACTCTGCAGAGATTGTACACTTCCACCACAACATTCGATACATCTGTCAGGAACAAATCCTGAATTCACCATACTCAGTATGCGGATAATCAATCCTAACCTTTCCATTACACGCCCTAGTATAGGCACCTCTCCTATGAGTTTGGCCTCCCAACCATGACCAACTGTCATCTTGGGTACTGCACAGGTGGACAATCTTCACAAGGTAGCCTTAGCTCAGACCTTGGCCGCGAGGGAACCCATACTAAGGTATATAAATTTCCAGTCAAGCCCTACCCAATTTTCGGGTATTGTGGTTATACGGTAAAATTGGAATGGTATCGCATCCAGACAACCATCAGTTTTATAAAGGGCTAAGGCTCATGCCTCAACATTTTCATCATCCAAATCATCTGGTGTTTTAGAAACACATGTCAAAACATTTCAATAGAATGATTCATCATTCCAAGGTTTTCATAACCATTTTCACCAAGTATTCCCATCTAAAGTTGATCAAGTTTTATGCTTAGCACTAGCATCTACAAGTGGTGGTAAGTACTAATAAGGGGTGGTAAACAAGTGGAGATTAATTAAGTTCAATCTCAGGCCTTAGGATGACATCAAGATTATCTACTTAGGCCAAATTTAATGCTCTTTATGCAATCTTCAAATATCTTTATAGTATCTACAATTCACTATGTAAACTCTAAGAGAATGCTTTGATAAAGAAATAAAGTATAAAGCTTGCAAGTAAAAATAGGATGGTTTATCAAGTGGGTATGATCACATATACTTAAGGCAGTGGTCATGGTAACAAGCAAGTATTAGCTGGCATAAGTAGGGTATCTTGCAAGGGTTAGCTTGCAAGGGTTTAAGTATTGTCTTGCATAAGTATCAGTATAAGCTTGCCTTGAGCAGAGCAGTGGTTGAAGTTTTCCTCGGCTTCCTCCTCGTAGTATCCTCCTTCCTCCTTGTATCCTTCGTCGGTACTAGCGTCTATAAATAAATACGAGGTACACAATCACCAAACAGTACTTAACTATTTTCAATCATCACACAAAGGTGTACTATAGATGATCTAGCATCATCACCTATCATTACAAGCTTAAAACATTTCTCTTATTTATTTTTAATTTGAGAAAAGTAATTTCTACTCATTGAAAAACTACTCAAGATTAATATTCTCCAACTAAAACATGGGATCATGTTGACACATGTCATCACCACATATTTTAGTACATGGGAATGTGATTTAAAGTGGTGTCACGATTTAATAAAGTTTAACCTTTTTATTTTAAATAAATAAAGTGACTAGAAATGCCCATGTAGCATTCTTTTGTTGCTTGAACATTATTTCTGTAAGTAAACCCAAATGTTTTTATATATAATGAAAGGTATGATCAAATGTGATTTTTGAGAGTTGGAATCAACTCAAAAGCTATTATGGTTAAGTTTTGAAAAATGTTTGAATGCAGAAAAGCGTCTGCCTTGTTATTTTACCAAGGTTGATCTACAGATCCAAATGATTTGAATCCAATGGGCTTGGATTAAGCATTTCAATACCTTTCTAACAAAATTAGTTTCATGCATTTTGGTTCACTGAATCGAGCTGGGTTGATTTTTGAATATAGGTACAGAACTGTGTTTGAATTAAAATAGAAAAATATAAATTCAAACGGTTGGGTCGCGCGGGAGAGGTTAATGGGCCCGCCTAGTGTCACTCCGCAGCGCGGGGGCTCAGCTGACAGGGGGTTCCACCAGTCAGTGGCTCATAACGCGCGAAGCGGTACGGGGTTGTGTGGGTCGTTGGATTAGAAGGGAGATCGACAGCTGGGGATCATCGTCGACAATGAACATGTCACCGGCGAGCTCGAACCCTAGCGGCTCAGTGGGGGTGCATAGGGGGCATACCAGGGCTCAGCATGCAAGCGAAAGGAGTGGTTGACGGCAAGCTCAGGGACGGTCGAGGCAGCTCCGGGGGTGGTCGAAATCAACGGCCCCCTTCTCCTCTAGAGGCGGCCTGCTCCGGTGCAATTCCGGCGAACTGCTGCTTCTTGTGCTCCGGCAAGAGGGTGGAACGATCAGTGAGGTGAGGGCGGTGGAATAGTGTGCTTCAAACGGATGGGGGTGGCTTCCTTTTATAGGCTCGATGACGAGACCGAGAGGGATGGGAAGGCAACGGTGGCGACATGGCTACGGGCAGCTAGAGGCATGGCTGAGGTTGGCGATCGACGCGCGGTCTCCTGGCGATGCTCTAGAGCTTAAATGCGTGCATAGGGGCGGTGGAAATCGGTCGGGAACGTGTCGTGCTCTGCGCGGTACCGATGGCGAACTCCGCGGCGTGCAGTGGCTACGGGGTACGGGCGAGGAAACGATCATGTCTAGTGGTCTCCTGGGACGGTGGGGTTCATGCTGGCGGGCGGCAAGGGCTCGAGGTGGTCGGGTTGAGTGGGAACGGCGCGTGCACGGTGGTGCGCGTCGGCATGGTCGATAGCGGCACGGGCATGGCATTCCTGGCGGTTCTTGTCTCGGTCTTTGAGATAGGGCTGGTCGAGAGGGGGTGGTGAGGCATGGGCAGTATGCTAGACAAGGTGGGCGCATCTAGTTCTTCCTCTAGCTTGTTGTCCACCTTGGGGTGGCATGGTGAGGCTCGGCCTGCTCACCGATGGCAAGGCAAGCTCACAGTGGTGCTAGAGGTTTACAATTAAGCTAGATGATCTACTAGATGTTTGTTGTGAGCTAGAGAGGAGACAAAGTTGGCCAAATCACTGCTCAAAATAGTGTTTGTTGTTGGTTTGATTTGAATCTGCAAGGTGTTTGATGAAATGGTCGCAAGAACTTGAATTTTGAATTTTGAAAAGATTTTTGGTGGGTGTGCTAGGCCTGTGTTGGACGTTGTGTAGGTTCTTGGGTTTTGAAAATTTAGCTTGTTTGAGTGGTTTTTGAAATAGTGGGATCTTCCCATATGAGATAGATTCAATTTTAAACTGTCATTTAAACTTAGGATTTGAATCTTTTTGGAAGATCACAAAGTGGGCCTTGGTACCTCATTATGAGTACTAACAAGGGATGAAAAGATCCAGAAATGTTTCTGTTAGGTTTTGAGTGCTTGGAATAGCCAAAGTAGGCATGAGAGTTAATTTGGCCAAAGTGACCATTCACTTCATTTATTCATTTTGAGTTGTTTGTCTTTGGGAAAAGTTTGGGAATGATTTAGATGATGTTTATTTCACCTAAGAATCATTTTACAAGCAAAGAAACACAGAACCATGGCAATTAAAAAGAATCCAAATTTTGAATATACACACATATGAATGCTTTCTTATTTTTAGTTGGGAAAGTTTTTGTTAACCCTAATTTTGATGATTAGCATTTGATGATCCATGTTTAATATTTTTGGGATGTTACAAACCTTCCCCCCTTAAAAAAAATCTCATCCCGAGATTTGAAAAAGGACGAAAAAGATTACCTAGGATTTGAAGAGATCGGGAAACTCTGTCCTGATGTGATCTTCGCGCTCCCAGGTAGCTTCTTATTCTGTGTGGTTGCTCCACTGAATCTTGAGAAACTTGATGCTTCGGGTTCTGGTAGTTCTGAAAGCTTCTTCCAAAATACGGATGGGAACTTCAGGATAAGTCAGGTCATCATTGATCTCTATGGTCCGATGATCAATGTTTTTGAACACTTCAGTCTTCTCCGGAACTTCGAGGCACTTGCGAAGTATTGAGATATGGAACACATTGTGCATGGCTGACATCTCCTCGGGTAGTTCCAATTGATACGACACTTCTCCTCGATGGTACAGAATCTTGAAGGGGCCGATATATCTGGGGGCTAACTTTCCCTTGAGCTGGAAACGCTGCATTCCCTTCAATGGCGACACTTTCAGATACACAAAATCTCCGATGTTGAAGGCGAGGTCTCTACGTCTTTTGTCGGCGTAACTCTTCTGTCTGGATTGGGCGGTCTTGAGGTGCTCACGAATCTTGTGAACCTTCTCTTCTGCTTCTCGTAGTATGTCGGGTCCGAAAATCTGACTCTCTCCTACTTCCGACCAATTCAAAGGGGTGCGAGACTTCCTTCCATACATGAATTCAAATGGGGCCATTTGCAAACTAGCTTGATAATTGTTGTTGTATGAAAATTTTGCAAATGGTAGACAGTCTTCCCACTTAGATCCATATTCTAACACACATGCTCTTAGCATATCTTTGAGTATTTGATTTACTCGCTCCGTTTGTCCGTCGGTCTGAGGGTGATAGGCGGTGCTGAAATCTAGTCGGGTTCCTAAACCTTCTTGGACTTTTTTCCAGAATCTCGAGGTAAACTAAGTTCCTCGATCAGATACGATGTTCTTGGGGACTCCATGCAAACTGACGATTCTAGCGATGTATAACTCTGTTAGCTTCGAACTCTGATATGTAGTCTTGACTGGTAAGAAATGGGCGACTTTGGACAATCTGTCCACTATGACCCAGATAGAGTCATTTCCCCTACTAGAAGTAGGCAATCCGGTGATAAAGTCCATTCCAACAGAATCCCATTTCCATTCTGGAATCTGCAATGGTTGCAACAATCCTGTGGGCTTTGATGTCTCGCCTTGACTCGCTGACATATATCACACTTGGTGATATAGCTTCCGATTTCTCTCTTCATCTTATGCCACTAAAATTGTTCCTTCAAATCCTGATACATATTCGTTCCTCCGGGGTGGATAGAATAAAGGGTATCATGAGCTTCCTTTAGAATAATTTCTTTCAACTCAAATCTGCTTGTACACAAAGATGTCCTTTGTACCACAAAACTCCTCCATCTTCCGTAAATCCGGGTACTTTGCTTGTAACGATACGACGCTTGATTCCGTCGATACTAGCATTTCCTTTCTACGCCTCCTTGATCTGGCTAATCAAGGTGGGTTGAAGTTCTATGCTAGCCAAAAATCCTTCACTCATTAATTCCATTCGGAAATCTTCCATCTATTTGTGCAGGCTTGGTTGCTCCTTCAAAATCATGGAGTTCAAGCGGCACAGCAATCTGCTAAGGGCATCTGCTACCACATTGGCTTTACCGGGGTGATAGTGAATGTCCATGTCGTAATCCTTGATTAGCTCAATCCATCTTCTCTCTCTCATATTCAGCTCCTTATGAGTGAATATATACTTTAGGCTCTTGTGATCCGAATAGATCTCACAACGGTTTCCCATCAGGTAATGCCTCCATGTCTTCAGGGCTAGAACTACGGCTGCGAGTTCGAGGTCATGGGTTGGATAATTCTATTCATGCTGCTTCAGTTGTCGGGATAGATAAGATATAACTTTTCCTTCTTGCATTAGCACATCTCCGAGACCGATCTTGGATGCGTCACAATACACGTCAAAGGGCTTCGTGATATCCGGCATGATCAAGATTGGGGCTGAAATCAATCTTCTCTTAAGTTCTTGAAAACTCGCTTCACATTTGTCCGTCCATTCAAACTTCTTGTCCTTCTTCAGTAATGGGGTCATGGGTCTGGCGATACTCGAGAATCCTTCTACGAACTTGCGGTAGTATCTTGCCAATCCGAGAAATGCACGAACTTGGGTTTGAGTGGTTGGGGCTTGCCAATCTTCGACATCTTTCACCTTTGCAGGGCCAACGGCAAGTCCTCCGGCTGATACAATGTGACCGAGGAATCCTACCTCCTGTAACCAGAATTCACATTTGCTAAACTTGGCATACAACTGATGCTCTCTAAGGGTTCCAAGAATGGTCCTTAGGTGTAGCTCGTGTTCTTCTTCTGATTTGGAATAAATCAGAATGTCATCGATGAATACAACAACAAACTTATCCAGGAGGTCCATAAAAATCTTATTCATGAGATTCATGAAATAAGCGGGGGCATTGATTAATCCAAAAGACATGACAGTATACTCGTATAATCCATATCTGGTGGTAAAGCCAGTCTTGGGAATATCCTCTGCGCAAATCTTGAGTTGATGATAGCCAGTTCTAAGATCAATCTTAGAAAACGCTTTGGCACCGGTCAACTGGTCAAACATATCTTCTATCTTGGGCAACGGGTATTTGTTCTTGATAGTGACATCATTCAACTTCCGGTAATCCGTACACAAACGGTTACCTCCATCCTTCTTGTCCACGAACAAGACAGGTGATCTCCATGGTGACGCACTTGGTTGAATCAATCCAATTTCCAACATGGCATCCAGTGGCTTCTTCAGTTCTGCTAGTTCAGACGGGTTCATACTATATGGTCTCTGGGCTATGGGTCCGGTTCCAGTGATTAGTTCAATGATAAACTCGATATCCCGATCTAGGGGCATACCGGGCAAAACATCTGGAAATACATCGGGGTATTCACAGACTAACCGTACTTGGTCAATGGTAGGTTGGGCTATACTCTTGTTGCACTTGAATTGACGAGTTAAGGTTTCAGATACATGATCGACTGCTATTCCGGCTGTACTGGTCATGGTTATGGCTTTCTTGGCACAGTCAATTAATCCTTTATGTTTGGACATCCAATCCATTCCTAGTACTACTTCCAAACCTTTAGTTTCGAGTACTATCAAGTTATCATAAAAATCTATGCCATGGATTCGGATAGGGACAGCTTTGCAAATTTTCCTAGCTTTGGTGGTTGATCCGGGGATTTGAACAATCATAACATGCTTCAGTTTGGTTGGTTGAATCTTACTAGTGCATGCAAATTCTTCGGTGACAAATGATTGCGATGCACCAGAATCAAACAACACTCTAGCAAGTACTGAATTAACAGAAAACATACCCGGCACGACATTTGGCGCTTCCTAGGCTTCTTCGGCATGCATGAGAAAAAGACGACCGTTGCGGTTGAGCGAGTTCCCTGGGGCAAACCTTCTTCCGGGCTGAACACGACGCTGCTGCTGAGCTAGGGCATTTACATTGGGTGCTGCGGCATTCTTCTTGGGGCACTCATTGGAGTAGTGACCCTTATTTCCACAGTCATAACAAGTCACTTGCGACTTGTCTTTTGCTGCAACAGGCACAACATTTCTTCCAGTCCTCGGGGCAGTGTTGGTGTTGGCGGTAGCATTGTTGTTTTTGAACTTAGGTGGTGCACGGTTGAAATTGCTAGAGTTGCCGGGGTTGTTGTGGTTTCCTCTGGGCCTTGGGTTTCCATAGTTGGGATAGGTCGGACGGTTCATAGGCGGTCTGTTGGTTCTCGGGGCAAATCCTGGAGATGGGTTGGGGCGATACTTTGGGGTATGATGGGTTCTTGGCTGATGCATCATGCGGCGCTTGCGGTTCTCATTGTCCTGGTTGATCTTTCCTTCCATCTGAATGGCAGAGTCGACGAGGGCTTCAATATCAGCAAAAAGGATATTGACCAACACCATCTGCATCTCATAGTGCAGACCATTCAAGAATATTTCTTTCTTTTTGGCTTCAGTGTCGATCTCATCCGGGGCATACCTTGATAATGAGAAGAATTTGTCACGGTATTCCACTACGGTCATCCTTCCTTGCTTCAGTTCTCTGAACTCATCTCACATTCTCTTGATCAAACCCGGTGGCACATGGGTTCTGCTAAACTTGACCTTGAATTCCTTCCAGGTCATCATCTGTCTTCCGGTCATTGCACGAACGTTGTTCCAGCATGCTCTTGCATCTCCGGCTAGATAGTGGGTGGCGAATAGAACTTTCTCGTTAGCTTCAACTCCGGCGACTTCCAGGTTGTTTTCCATGGTTTGCAGCCAATCATCTGCATCTAGGGGCTCTTCCGACTTAGTGAAAATAGGTGGGTTGGTGTTTTGGAAATTTTTGAGCTTATATCCATGGTTGTCCTGGTTTCCTTGGCCTTGATTGTTGTGTGCTAGCTGAGCTATCTTCTGAAGGGTGGCTAGGTTGGCTTGACGTTCTGCTCTTTCAGCTTCGCGGTCAGAAACCAATATTTTGCAGGATCTGCAACATCGTGTCCGGGAATGAACCACTTCCTCCGCGAGGCATCTAAAGATTGAGATAGATCATGAGAAAAGAGGGAAATTTCTAAGGTTCAGGGACTTTGAAAAGTTTTTAAAGCTTAACTCAGATTTTCTAGCAACTTGCTTTTCATTCATTCATTCATAGCACACGATACAACACACACCAGAACAAACGAAAACAGATGGTTTTAAGAACCATTTTGGAAACTACGATAGAGTGGGACCCAATATCGTTCACTAACGCTAGTGCTCAGGTGCTACTACTCCTTGGAGTTGGTGTAATCATCATCCTCATCATCATCGTCGTCATCGATGAAGGCGAAATCCTCCTCATCGGTGAAGAAGTCCATGGCCTGATCCTCCAGAAAATCATCATCATTGCTGAGATAGGAGTAGGGGTCTCCACGAAGATCTTCTCCGGCATTCTCCCTTTCCTCCAACTGCATGTCTATCTCGTGGATGGTCTCCTCCAAATCCGTGATACGGTGGCAAAGACGGGCAATGATGCGCTCCTTCTTGTCAAGCTGATGGCGACGAGACTTGCGATCCTTCACTAGCATGGCGATGGTCTGATCCTTCGTCTTGATGGTGGCGGACTTGTTGTTGGAGTAGTCACGAGCATTGTCCAGTTCCTGCTGATGATCATACATCATGAATCTAAGGTGGTCCAACTGAGTTTTCATCTCGTGGTGATATGGGGCTTCCAGTGGCTGTCCCATAGCATCACGCCTTGGAAAGAACTCAAAGCGGGTACCCTTGATCTGATTGATACTCTGCCCACATAGACGGGAAAGAGCTTCCTGCATGGCCCTAGCAAGTCCATCGAGCCAGTTGTTCTCTCTTAAGGTGAACTGAATTCCCTCTGTAGTGGGAGGTTCAATCTTTCCTCGGAGACTTGCAACAACTAGCTACATCAGATCTTCTCCTCATTGATCATTAAGCTGAGCTCCGTAGAACTCGGGGCGCGGACGCTCCAGAAGTTCCGAAAGCTGGTCCAAGTCCCTCTCAAAGATGAGGTCTCCTCCATTCCCCAACTGATAAAACTTGCTGGACTTCACGTCCATCTATAAGAATATAGGATGAGTAAGTTAGTAGAATGATCAAGTGTGTCAAATTTTAGGTATTTTGCAGAAGTTTTTGAGGAACATGAATTTTCATGAAAGAATCAAATTGATAAGAATGGGAATAAGTTTTTTGTAAATACTCACTTCCTTAGGTTTTGAAACTAAGTTTTTGATTCAAACGTCCATTCTAACTAGGGTCTCCTATGGTCAGGATGGCTCTGATACCAACTTGTCAACACCCGGATTTTTAATCCCAGATGCCTGTTATGCCATACATCGCAATCCCAGGATTACCATTTTTGCGAGACATAACAGATTTGGATATCATAGTACATCATCCATTACAAACCATACATAAGGTATTACACAAATAAGGATATCATGATCCAGTTCTTAATACAACTCAAGCGGCAGAATAACGTAATATTAAAGATAGCATAGGCGAAGCTCCATCTTCGGGGTCACAGGCATGCTGACGATGAGAGATGATCCTATTTGTCGTAACCTTCCTGCGGTCCATCATCCCGGTACTCCTCTTCATAGGCTGGCCACAGGAATAGCCAGGGACAAAGCCATGAGTACTCTTTAAGTACTCGCAAACTAATACTAACAAGTGAAGGGTGGTTTTGTAGTAGGACACTAAGCTCTAGGGTTATTTTCCAAAAATCCAGATTTACCTCTACTAAGTTCAGAAGCAAAGAAAGCTAGTTGAAGTTTTATAACACCTAAGTGGGAACTTGAATTTCATGTCACAACTCTGTTGTGGTTAAGTCAAAGTCTCAATTCACTTCACAAGTAATTTTGAAAACATTTGACGGGGGAACAGTATGGCCACTCCAACTGTCCATAACCGCGGACGCGGCTATTCGAATAGTTTGACACTCTGCAGAGATTGTACACTTTCACCACACCATTTGATACATCCGTCAGGAACAAATCCTGAATTCACCATACTCAGTATGCGGATAATCAATCCTAACCTTTCCATTACACACCCTAGTATAGGCACCTCTCCTGTGAGTTTGGCCTCCCAACCATGACCAACTGTCATCTTGGGTACTGCACAGGTGGACAATATTCACAAGGTAGCCTCAGCTCAGATCTTGGCCACGAGGGAACCCATACTAAGGTATATAAATTTCCAGTCAAGACCTACCCAATTTTCGGGTATTGTGGTTGTACGGTAAAATTGGAATGGTATCGCATCTAGACAACCATCAGTTTTATAAAGGGCTAAGGCTCATGCCTCAACATTTTCATCATCCAAATCATCTCGTGTTTTGGAAACACATGTCAAAACATTTCAGTAGAATGATTCATCATTCCAAGGTTTTCATAACCATTTTCACCAAGTATTCCCATCTAAAGTTGATCAAGTTTTATTCTTAGCACTAGCATCTACAAGTGGTGGTAAGTACTAATGAGGGGTGATAAAAAAGTGGAGATTAATTAAGTTCAATCTCAGGCCTTAGGATGACATCAAGATTATCCACTTAGGACAAATTTAATGCTCTTTATGCAACCTTCAAATAACTTTATAGTATCTACAATTCACTATGTAAACTCTAAGAGAAAGCTTTGATAAAGAAATAAAGTATAAAGCTTGCAAGTAAAAATAGGATGGTTTATCAAGTGGGTATGATCACATATACTTAAGGCAGTGGTCATGGTAACAAGCAAGTATTAGCTTGCATAAGTAGGGTATCTTGCAAGGGTTAGCTTGCAAGTGTTTAAGTATTGGCTTGCATAAGTATCAGTATAAGCTTTCCTTGAGCTGAGTAGTGGTTGAAGTTTTCCTCGACTTCCTCCTCGTAGTATCCTCCTTCCTCCTCGTATCCTTGGTCGGTACTAGCGTCTATAAATAAATACGAGGTACACAATCACCAAACAATACTTAACTATTTTCAATCATCACACAAAGGTGTACTATAGATGATCTAGCATCATCACCTATCATTACAAGCTTAAAACATTTGTCTTATTTATTTTTAATTTGAGAAAAGTAATTTCTACTCATTGAAAAACTACTTAAGATTTAATATTATCCAACTCAAACATGGGATCATGTTGACACATATCATCACCACATATTTCAGTACATGGGAATGTGATTTAAAGTGGTGTCACAATTTAATAAGGTTTATCCATTTTTATTTTAAATAAATAAAGTGACTAGAAATGCCTATGTAGCATTCTATTATTGCTTGAACATTATTTCTGTAAGTAAAGCCAAATGTTTTTATATATTCTGAAAGGTATGATCAAATGTGATTTTTGAGAGTTGGAATCAACTCAAAAGCTATTATGGTTAAATTTTGAAAAAAGTTTGAATGCAGAAAAGCTTCTGCCTTGTTATTTTTACCAAGGTTGATCTACAGATCCAATGATTTGAATCCAACGGGCTTGGATTAAGCATTTCAGTACCTTTCTAACAAAATTAGTTTCATTCATTTTGGTTCACTAAATCGAGCTGGGTTGATTTTTGAATATAGGTACAGAACTGTGTTTGAATTAAAATAGAAAAATCTAAATTCAAACGGTTGGGTCGCACGGGAGAGGTTCATGGGCCGGCCCAGTGTCACTCCATAGCGCGGGGCTCAGCTGACAGGGGGTTCCACCAGTCAGTGGCTCATAACGCGCGAAGCGGTATGGGGTTGTGTGGGTTGTTGGATTAGAAGGGAGATCGACGGCTAGGGATCGTCGTCGACGATGAACATGTCACCGGCGAGCTCGAACCCTAGCGGCTCAGTGGGGGTGCATTGGGCGCATACCAGGGCTCCAGCGACGACGTCGAGGCGAGCAAACGAACGAGTGGTCGACGACGAGGTCAGGGACGGTCGAGGCAGCTCCGGGGCTGGTCAAAATCAACGGCCCCCTTCTCCTCCAGAGGCGGCCTGCTTCGGCGCAATTCTAGTGAACTGCTGCTCCTCGTGCTCTGGAGAGAGGGTGGAACGATCAGTGAGGTGAGGGGAGTGGAATGGTGTGCTTCAAACGGCTAGGGGTGGCTTCCTTTTATAGGCTCGACGGCGAGACCGAGAGGGATGGGCAGGCGATGGTGGCGACATGGCTACGGGCGGCTAGAGGCATGGCTGAGGTTGGCGATCGACGTGCGGTCTCCTGGCGATGCTCTAGAGCTGAAATGCGTGCGTAGGGGCGGTGGCAATCGGTCGGGAACGTGCGGTGCTCTGCGCGGTACCGACGGCGAACTCCGCGGCGTGCGGTGGCTACGGGGTACGGGCGAGGAAACGATCATGTCTAGTGGTCTCCTGGGACGGTGGGGTTCATGCTGGCGGGCGGCAAGGGCTCGAGGTGGTTGGGTTGAGTGGGAACGGCGCATGCACGATGGTGCGCGTCGGCATGGGCACGGCGTTCCTGGTGGTTCTTGTCTCGGTCTTTGAGCTAGGGCTGGTCGAGAGGGGGAGGTGAGGCATGGGCAGTATGCTAGACAAGGTGGGCGCAGCTAGTTCTTCCTCTAGCTTGCTGTCCACCTTGGGGTGGCATGGTGAGGCTCGGCCTGCTAACCATTGATGGCAAGGCAAGCTCACAGTGGTACTAGAGGTTTACAATTAAGCTAGATGATCTACTAGATGTTTGTTGTGAGCTAGAGAGGAGACAAGGTTGGCCAAATCACTGCTCAAAATAGTGTTTGTTGTTGGTTTGATTTGAATCTGCAAGGTGTTTGATGAAATGGTCGCAAGAACTTGAATTTTGAATTTTGAAAAGATTTTTGGTGGGTGTGCTAGGCCTGTGCTAGAAGTTCTGTAGGTGCTTGGGTTTTGAAAATTGAGCTTGTTTGAGTGGTTTTTGAAATACTGGGATCTTCCAATATGAGATAGATTCAATTTTGAACTGTCATTTAAACTTAGCATTTGAATGTTTTTGGAAGATCACAAAGTGGGCCTTGGTACCTCATTATGAGTACTAACAAGGGGTGCAAAGATCCACAAATGTTTCTATTAGGTTTTGAGTGCTTGGAATAGCCAAAGTAGGCATGAGAATTAATTTGGCCAAAGTGACCATTCACTTCATTTATTCATTTTGAGTTGTTTGTCTTTGGGAAAAGATTGGGAATGATTTAGATGATGTTTATTTCACCTAAGAATCATTTTACAAGCAAAGAAACACAGAACCATGGCAATTAAAAAGAATCCAAATTTTGAATATACACACATATGAATGCTTTCTTATTTTTAGTTGAAAAAGGTTTTGTTAACCCTAATTTTGATGATTAGCATTTGATGATCCATGTTTAATATTTTTGGGATGTTACACTTCATCGCACCGCTCGGAGTTTACTGCTACAACACGATGCCCTTACGCCTGAAGAACGCAGGCGCAACCTATGAAAGGTGCATGCAAGACTACCTGAAGAACCAGCTTGGTCACAACATCCAAGTCTACGTCGATGACATATTGGTCAAGACCAAATAAATCACAATGCTAATCGACGATCTCCATGATACGTTCGACAACCTAGACCGCTACAAGATCAAGCTGAACCCGAAAAAGTGCGCCTTCGGCGTCCCCTCTGGTCTACTACTCGGGTACCTCATCTCCGCAAGGGGAATCGAAGAAAACCCGAAGAAAATTAAGGCCATAGTGGCCATGGAAAAGACGAAGAACATCAAGGGTGTCTAGTAGCTAGATGGGATAATCACGACGTTCAGTCGATTCATTAGTCAGATGGGCGAAAAGGCCCTCCCCTTCTATCAACTCCTCCGTAAAACGGAGTAGTTCGAGTGGACAACTGAAGCAAAGGAGGAATTCGCAGACCTCAAGCGCCTGCTATCGACCTCGCCAGTCCTGGTAATCCCCAAGGATAAGGAACCTATGTTTCTATACATAGAGGCAACACACCAGGTGGTCAGCACCAGATAGTGTTAAAAGACCCCTGGGTCACCGGCCTGACACAGAGCTGGATAAGGTGAGTGAATTGCTGCTCCCGTATGGTTTAGGATGGGATGTATAAAAACTCAATGAGATTTTCTATGAGATGGATGTTGCGGACGTTTTGAGAATACCGGTTGGCAGAGCTGTAAGTGAAGACTATATCGCTTGGAATTACACCAAAATCAGTATCTTCGGTGTTTGGTCTGCATATCATCTTGCAGTTGACATTAAAAGAGTGAAGATGTATAGCCCGAGTTCGTCTAGATAGTTCTTGGAACGATCATAAGGGTTGGCTGACCATCTGGGGAGCAAATGTGCCGAACAAAATCAAGGTGCATTGTTGAAGAGTAGCAAAGAATGGTCTGGCGGTTGGCGATGAATTGCAGAGACGAAAGATCAAAGAGGGGGTTTATTGTATTGTCTGGAACACAAATTAGTCCCTACAACACCGTTTTTGGGGTTGTCCTCAAGCTAGCAGGGCATGGGAGCTAGTCCGACAGTGGACAGGTTTCCCATTCAGTTTCCCACCTGGTGATCTCTGTTGCCATGCGGATTTCCAATAGTGGCTACTGCGGTGGTTCTATGGTATGGATGCAAAGGAATTGGCTATTGCGATGATGTTGCTGGCCTATTTATGGTATGCTCGCAATGAAGCTAGGGAGGCTGGGTGTGTTGAGAACCCAGATGAGATGGTAAAGCGAGTTCTTTTCCTGCGCTGAAGCCTGCTTCTATGACTACTTCGGTGAGATCAGCGGTGCCTTGGTCTCCCCCAATGATCGATTGGATAAAGGCAAATATGGATGCAGCGAAACCCATTGAGGATTCCTTCAAAGTTGGCGGTGTGGTTCTTAGGTATCACCATGGTGGCTTTCTGGCGGGGGCCTACCATTTTCCCCCCTTAGTTGGCGATGCAGAGATGGCGGATCTCCCAGCTTGTTGTCGTGCGATGCTGTTGGCTAAGAAGGTTGGGTGCATAAGCTCATCTTGGAAACAGTCTGCATTGGTGCAGTCTCAAAGCTGGATAACAAGGAGTTGGATAGCACTAGTAGAAAAAGAGCCTTACACCCACTCCAGTTTGAAGCATTACTCCCAGTTATGGTTGGACCCGGGACTAATGTCAGCATTAGTCCCGGTTCCAACGGCTAGAACGCCAGTAATCTTTAGTCCCGGGTCAAACGGGACCTTTAGTCCCGGTTCATATCACCAACCGGGACTAAAAGGGGTGTCCTTGGTGCCAACCCCTTTAGTCCCGGTTCGTATCAACAACCGGGACTAAAGGTGTGACCTTTAGTCCCGGTTCGTACTACCAACCCGGACTAAAGAAAGTGGGCAAAAAACATTCTCAAGTTCTACCGTGGCAGTAAAACGGGCACAAATCCGTCTGAAAATCGTCTTTTCTAGATTCAAAATCATGCCAAAAAATTATAAAATTCTAAAAGAAATCATTCGAACTGTAGTTATATAAGTGATTTAGTTGTTACAAAAATTAACAAATTTAAATTTCGACATAATTTACAAAAAAATATAATGAAAAATTCAAATGGCCATAACTTTTGCATACGATGTAAAAAAAGTACAACCTATCAAAACATGCAGAAAAATTAGCTCTTTGATTTCAGCATCCTTAGGCCGTTTTGGATTCTTAAAATTCAAAAAGAAAAAAATTATATCAGAAATTAAATTATTTTAGTATTTTTATGTCATATTTGAATTCCTCACATTTTTCTGATAATTATGAATATATTATTTGTCGAATTTCGATTTATAGATTTGAAGATATTATTTATGTCATATTAAATGAATAAATGACAAAAAATGAATAAAATATTAATTTAATTAGTTTTTAGTTTCATTAGAATAAAATATTATTATTATTTATTTATTGTTGTTTACTAAAAAATAGTTGTTCTTAATTTCAAAAAAAAATAAAAACGTGTCACATATTGATATGAGTTAATAGGATTGATATACTAGTCTTAACAACAAGTGTCCTTCGCGCGGGGTGGGAGAGATGGAATGGAGAAGTTAAGTGTGCTGGGGGTGGAGTAGTGCTAGGATGGGTGACTGGCCGGGAAGTTTGACTGTAAGTACAATTTTAACTAAGATTAAGTATAATTAGTGTTAAAAATGAGAGATGTGGGAGATTAACGAGTCAAACAATTCAAAAGTTTAAGAAAAAATTAAAAAAAAATCAAAAAAAAATTAGAAAAAAATTCAAAAAAAACCTTTTGTCCGGGTTCGTATTACAAACCGGGACTAAAGGTCCCGCGCGCTCGACGCTGTCCTTTAGTCCCGGTTTGTGGACGAACCGGAACAAGGATGGATGCTTTAATCCCGATTGTCCCGTCCCGGTTGGGCAACCAGGACTAAAGCCCCTTACCAACCGAGACACATGGTCCTGTTTGCACTAGTGTAGGTCTATCCATAGGCCTCTTGTTGAGGATATCAAGATGCTTCTATGGGAGTTCGACGATCACGCGATGAAGCATGTGCGGCGCTCGTGCAACGAGGTGGCACACTTGTTAGCTAAGGATGGATGCGACGATAAGTTATGTAAAAATTGGTTTTCGATACCTCCGGGTTAGTTGTAAGCTTGCTAGAGCGAGCATGACTTTGGTAATGCTTAAATAAAGCCGCATGTTTGATCTCAAAAGAAGTTCGGGCTTCACCTTAGTGTTTTCGCCCCTGCGCTTTTATAACCCTCCTCTATCTAGTCAATGAAACATTCAATAAAAGGTTGGACCACCGGTTCCTCTACAAGCACCTACTTCTTCAGTTCTAGGAAAAAATAAAATATGAAATTCTTTCACTCGACTAGTAATGAGGTCATATGTAAGCAATTAATAAATGGCGTAATATGTGAGGAAAATCCAAAAAGATCATATTTTAGATAAATAACCCTGTCACTATTTTGATAGCAAGATATGCTTATCTAATATGTATAAAATGATGATAATTTGAAATTACAACCAACATCAAGTACTGCTTCATATATGACCTGTAGTACATCAATCTTGCCTCCCACGTGATCGTGGTGTATGTTTAATTGATTAGTTAGTTCACTAATCACGAATTCGCAAACATTGCATTTTTTGTCCGTGCTTTGACATGACGTCTAGCCTCAATCTTTCATAGATGCTAAAATAGTAGTTTTTACATAATATCTAAAATAAGAAACTGAAGATACCAACCCTAGCTCCCCTAGGGCTGATAGGATGGCGCCCAACCGTAGCTCTCCACCTCTCCTACCCCTCCCCCGGATCCCGCCATCGTTGGTGGATGCCATCGGTGAAGTTGGTGCGACGGACGAGGGCGCGCCGGTGTGTAGGGGGGGTGCATCAATGAATGGGCAGTAACAATTGCTATACTATTTCAGAAATGGCCGATTTATTCGAACTTTTGGAACATCTAAACTTCAAAAACTAAATAACTTGCACAAAAATAAGCAACCATGACAATTAAAAATAGCATTATTTTTATGGTGTAAGCCGGGTTACTTACCCACCTGGGGAGGCTACTCCCGGCAGGCACGTGCACAGCCGTTGGATACTAGACCGAAGGGCATCTGGATCGTTCAACAAGTGCCATAGGCATCGTTCTTTTTTACCGTGAGTAGTGCATCTTCAACCAAGCGACTGGGCCCATCCACGCAAACCTGGCCAACGGGTCGTGCCTGGGACGGGCCGGCCCGCGGCACGCAGAAAAAGCCCGGCCCGAGTCCGGCCCGACACGTGGCTTGACGGGCCGTGCCCAGCCCGTGGCACGCGGGTGCCGTGCCTGTGCCGCCTTGCCGGGCACGCGGGCTGGCCCGACACGGCCCGTTAGCAAGTGTCGGCGAATATTTGCAACAAATATACAAAAAGAGGTGTGTGCAGGGTTCGAATCCCAGACCTGCTGCTATCCCGCGCCATTCTCTATCACTGGGACACCGAATCTTAGTTGTTATAGCATAGATCAGGACGTTTTTAAAGGCAAATTTCCACGGGCCAATGAAAAAAGGCCAAAACCCAGCGTGCTTCGCATGCCGCGGGCCGGCCCGCCAGGCGTCGATGCCGTGCCCGGGCCTCGAAACCAGGCCCCCGTGCCGGCCCGACACGGCACGTGGCCTGGCGGGCCATGGTGGGCCGTACCGCGTGCCAGCCCATTTAGCACGTGCCGGGCCGGGGCCGTGCCGGGCCGGCCCGTTGGCTAGATTTGCATCCACGATTGTGGCCCGCGACACAGGGACCAAACTCCAATGCGTCGGGAAAAAGACCGCGGTACATGGATCAACACCCCCGATCCCCATCTCTCCTTCCCACCCGCCCCTCGCATCTTCCTCCCCCTGCTTCCTCTCACCAGGAGCACTCCGCCGCACAAAATCAGGCGAGCCGCCGCACCCCGCCTATATTCCCGCCGCCAGAGTGCAATCCGTCGCCTACCTCACCAGATCCCGGACCGAGCCAGCCGATTATCGCACCTTCATCCCGACATGGACGGCGGCCAACCGGGATCGCCAAAGGCTGCACTGCGGATTAGCCTTAGTGGGTCGGCGGCGGCTAGCCGTCCTCTCCTTCCATGGTGTAGCTTCCCTTTGGATCTGGAGGCACGAATGTGATGCTGACAGGGGAGGGAGAGGTGGAGGTTGGCTCTAGCCAGCTTGAGTGGCCTCCGGTCCTCCCCTGCGTCGTCGGTGACTAGGGGGAGCACCAGGAGCCGAGCAGCTCTCCCCTGCTGCAGAACCTTCCGCCTGACGCGGACAAGGCTGCACGCCGCAGCAGCGGCTTTGCGGAGACAGTGTCGCGGTTTGATAGGGCGAGGGGCTACGGAAGGCCTAGGCCGAGGTAGTCGTGCTTGCCCAGGGCGCGCGCCCATAGGATCTAGCCCGGTGCCATCCTCCTATCGCTGCTCCACACATGGGTTGAGCCATCACTGTTGCCACTGCCCCTCAGGCTTATCAGCGCCATGGCGTCCACCTTAGGTTGTAGTGCTAGAACCTAGGATGTTGCCAGAATTAACCTAGGCCGTTGCAAGAGTGAAGGCCACATCGACTTTTGCTGTTCCTAGAGGATGAGACGCTGAGATGTTGGTGTACAGTGTTGTTGATACGCTGGTTCACAGGCGGGCCATCAGCACGATTGCACGGTCGAGCACCGACCTCCACTACAGCTGTGAGTGCAAGGTGACAAGCCAGCCACACTAAGGCGGAGTTTCGGCGCGTGGTGTCGGTATTGAAGGCGGTATGTCAGTGGATTTATGTAGCACTAAGAACAACAGATTCATGTTCCAAATTTGCTTTCACTGCCTAATTTGACTCCATTGTTTTCACTAATCCTTCAACGGTTCACTAATTGCCCATTAGTGTTCTGTAAATTAAAGCGGTTACTAGAATCTACTAATTTGTTTTCTTTTTTACGGACATAAGTGTAGTTTGGGACCATAGATTTCATGTGAATTTTGCAAATCTAAACAGGAATTGTTGGTTGGGAATTTTCGGTCTTCTGTTGCAGCATCTCACATGCAAACGAGATTTTTTTGTCATGCATTTTAGTGCAGGCTTAACTTGGATTTTCCCCGATTGTTCCATTTTATGAAGGTGATACTACTGGATCACCGTGACTCCTAATTAGTACAGGACAAGGCAATGCATGTCACATTAGCTTCCAACCATTTTGGAGAACGACATATTCAGGGTGCCAAGGTAAATTCAGTAAGTAAATTGTGATGTTGTGCTTTAAAGCACCAGATACTGAAGATATTCCCCATTTATTGAAGATATTCCCAATGTAGTTTTTGTGTATGTCCAAAACTGCATTATTCATCGTGTTCTTGACCCTGACTCTTCTCTTCTCATCCCGGTGGCCTCTTTTCTCTCGGTAGATACATGCTAAAAGAAGCTGGAATGCAATCCAATTCATGATGGAATTGGCATGATTTCAGTTATTTACATGGTAAACCCAATCCATTCTTTAAGTGTCACTTTGAACAACCGATCAACTGTTATCGATCTCCCATTCAGATGCTTTGAGAAAAAAGGTGTTTTCATCATAATTTTCTTGTGTGATTATGCTGATAATAATATAGCAGAACCTGCATGATCAACCATGTCACTCCTTTGAGACTTAAGCTTGATCCTCGTGCTCAATTCTAATAGTTGATGTGATTACGATGGTAGTCTTCCAGAGTATCATGTCCCTAATTTAAGTGCAGACATGAATGTTTGAAGCTTGCACACACTTAAGCAATATATACCCGTGTACTTTAGCTTTATGTCAAAATACTAAATATTAATTGGTACCCTATTATTTTGAATGGGTGGCTTAGTCATTCGGGATATGATGCCCTTATTATTGAGTGCACACATGAATGTTTCAAGTTTGTGTATGTAGTGATGGCTTCGCTTTTGTTTCCTCATACTATTTTTTTTCACATAATTAGTACATTTACTATGTAAACTGTCCAACTGAACCATAAAGAAAATATTCTATTTTTTATGTCTTGTCTTCCTTGATTTATTCATGGTGCATATTTGAAGTTTCTGTTTAATGTTATGTAAATCTTAGTATTTATTACCTTGGCCTAACCGGTGCTCAACTAGGGATGCGGACTACTGTAGTTTGTATGGGTCAAAAGGGATTCAGCTGATGCAAAATATCAAGTGGTAGATGATACGTGGCAATGATTCATTTGCTACAGCTTGTAAGAAGGCAATGCTTCATTCTTTTGTTACTACTAGATTTAGGAGTGCGCATCGGCGCACGGGTCCGTAGATTTTGTAGCTATTTAGCATTAGTTATGGAGCTCTTAGACTTTGTTATGTATGTTTTTATTATTAATGTGGCTAAGATATTTTACTTCATGTAGAAAGTTTTAGTAAGATTTGTTGCAAGGCTCTGTATAACTGTCTGTTGAACCATTAATACATATCTGGTTAGATATCAGATGTAGCAATACATTATGTAAAGGGGAATCACTTGAAAAGATAAGTGCATATATTCCTTGCATCATCATGCTTACACAAATAGAGTACGAAAAATAGGAGAGTATATTACACATAAGTAGTTTTGAACCAACAATAGATAAACGTCTCAAAACTGATAGCATATGCAATGATCTTACTCACAGGAATAGTCAATGGAATTATCTATTTTAGTGGGACATAGAGACATCAAAAGGGAACCGCAGTTCCTATTGATCAAAGAGCTAGCTATTGCAAAAACAGAGGCAAAAGAAACTGCAATATGGCTACATACTTCCAAGAGTGATATGCATCTTAAGTATTTTTTCTTTTCACCACTGATGTTCCGCGATCATAAGAAAAAATATTTAGTTTCTGGTAATGTATGTGCAATGTTAACAGGAAAGAAAAGATTATCAAGTCAGTAAAATAAGAAAGAGATAGAGGAGAATTTCTCTCATCCCACAGAAAAAAGCTAGTCATTGGTCCATTGGGTCCTTTTATCTTTATTACAAACGTTTTCCCATGCTTTCTATGCAAGAAGAAAACACATACATGCGCAGTCTCGTAATATTAGATACAAAAACCGAAAGGGCTCTCCACATATACACTAACAACGAGCATGCGCGACGATCTTTTTTATAGTGGAGTTAGATAAATAATGTAGCATGCTCTAGCTGATGCAGCCCGACCTACGGTCGTTACCACATCATGGTCTCCAACTGACGCCAAGTCGTCATGGACTCCAAAGGTGAATCCGTTCCTCTATGCGAGCCCACTTCCTACCCTATTGAATGGTATGCTACTTCATCCTCCGTCACATATGCATGATAGGTTCACACAGACAAGTACGGAGGCAAGAGAGGAAGCCCAGAACATCAAGCCCGACAAGACGAAGGCTTGGAAGAGGAGACGGAAGAAGCCACGGCTGAACCACCAGAGTCTCCGGCCTACACCGGAGTCTTCGGACCTGCCACACTGGAGTCTCCGGTCCTGCTACACCGGAGTCTCCGGATCGACCTCCGGACCGACACCAGCAACCGACCCGGGGACAATCTGTATGCCCCTCCGGAGACGACACCGGAGATAGACCGGAGTCTCCGGCCCAGACCGGAGTCTCCGGCCCACCACACCGGAGTCTCCGGCCCACAAGATGGGCCTGCTGGCCAATGGGCCTTCGGCCCATGTACCCCACTAGCTCGTCCAAACCCTAGTTTTATCCCTAAACTACCCCTGTTTATGTGGCTGGCCTATAAATAGAGCCCCCACCCCTTCATGTATCCCTTATGCATAGATGATAGACTAAAGACAACCCCCATTGTGGAATCTCTAGTTTTGCCTCATTCCCTTTACAAAGGGGACCGACTATCGTCACCAACCTCGATTGGACTTTGCATCACGCATCCATCGTTGAACAAGGCCTTGGAGTTCGGTGTCTCGTCTCCAAGTTGTCAAGACCCTCCCCAAGGTGTTCTTCCCTCTCCGATGTGGATTTGAGGGAGCATGTTGACCGATCTTTCCTTGCGAGGATTCTATCGGACCGGTGTCCGCCGTTCGGGAGCAATCGGCCTTGTATCGTGTGAGTTTTGCGTTTGTTCATCGTGTTCTTCGCGAGGTGTGTGTTCGCTTCCGCTACCTTATCCCTTTCACCTTGCTTTCCCATAGATTTGACCACGAGATCCGTGAAGATCGGGCCACCCAAGAGATTAACCCCTCCATCATCTGGTATCAGCAGCTTTTGGTTGCCACGGATTTCTCATCGATTTGGTCTTTTCCCCATAAATTCGAAAATTCCACCAAAAACAGCCCCAATTCGTGTTTTGGATCGATCTGTGATTTGAGTGAGTTTTGGTAGGTTTTGATCAATGGATTACTTGCTAAACTTGTTGATCTACCTTCCCATGCGTTCTCATGGCCTAACTCCTTGATTTTTCCCATCAATTTGAGGTTTTGGTTCGAGTTTTTCCACCCAAAACGCGTCCCGTTCGAGTTCTGGACGTCCTGGAATCGCCCGGACCGGATTCTCCGGCCTAGACCGGAGTTTCCAGACTTTTCAAGCTCTAGACCGAAGTCTCCGGACCTCCAGACCGGAGTCTCCGCCCCTCCCTGCAGACAGAAAAACTGCAGCACGGTTTTGAGCATAACTTTTGCATTTCAACTCGGATTTTGGTGTTCTTTAGCTCGTTTCAAAGATGAGAAGGAGCTCTACATCATATTCCACGTTGTTCATGCTATCTACTCCATCCAAATTCCATGAGCAAGGCGGAATCCAACAATAAAGGGTGAAGATCGTCGACGAAAGGTATAAACATTCTGCGACTTCTCCTCACTTGCATTCCTTTGTGAACCCCACTATCTTTACGAGCAACAAACACCTATTGATACTAGTTCCTCTTATGATTGCTTGGGCTATGCACATTTGATACCTGGTAGATTCCGAGCAAACATTGTGAGCGCTATCTCATATAGTTATCTTGTATAGTTGTTGGCACAAGGAAGAGGCAAGTGAAAAAGAAAAAAGAAAAAGAAAAAAATAGAAAAAAGAAAAAGAGAAAAAAAAGAAAAATGAATATACATGTTCCTCATAGAATAGGAAGCGCAAGCTCGATGAACATCATATAGGTGGTACTTATGGTGCATATCTTGTAGCCCACCAATCTTATGCAATCGAACTAGCGTCTCTCCTTGTACTTGTGTGACACGAGCTTATAGTCTTCGCTAGGTGATCATTTGGTTCTTAGCTCACTTTCTCCGTCGCACAAGTACCATTTATCCCACCGTGTGTGTTTTCTTGTACATATTTCTTATCTTGTGGATTGACTTGTTTCGCTTTGTGATCATTGTGGTTCTTTACGTGTCAATACAACATCTTGATTTCGGATTGGTTCTTGACATGCCACTTTCCATACCTATCCACCATAGGCTTTGTTTGTGTTTTTTTGGTTAGTAGTTGGTTTTGGTGTTCCGCGTGAACTTCACTTTGCTTGGTTTATTGCTCTCAAGTGTGGCCACTTGTATGATACGATCTTCCAAGGTAAAGTAAGGTTTGACGTTGTATCCCTAACTCCCACTACCACTTCCATATACATCGCTTGGTCTTGTGAATCATGTCTAGGGACTCCGGAACCGATGATATCAATGAAGAATGCATGATGAGCCACCATGACTACGACTCCACAAGTATAGAGGACATGACGGAGCACAACACCGACAATAGCTCCGCATGCTTTGAGGACCCAGAGCACTACACCGACAACGGCTCCACATGCATGGAAGACTTGGAGCTCTACATCGACAATGGATCCTCATGCATGGAGAATATGTAGCACTACACCGACAAACGCTCCACATGCTTGGGTGATATGGAGTACTACACCAACAATTACTCCCCAAGCATGGACGACTTCGAGTGCGACATCGACGACGCGTCACTAAGCATGGAGGACACGGAGAACTTCATCGACTTTGATGGCTCCTCCATGAGCCATGAAGAATTCCTCCACCGTGTGGAGATGGAAGCCTACTATGACAGGAAAGCGGAGGCGCATCATCAAGATTCCATGACCTTCAAGGCCAAGCGTGCCACACCAAAGGGCACCACCTACTTCGATGATCCACCTCCAAGGCGACAAGCGCCACCACCTCCAAGGCATCAAGCACCACCATCGACAAGGCATCTAGTGCCACCACCTAGATGGCGTCAAGATCCACCATCCCCAAGGCGCCAAGCTACATCACCTCCAAGGCGCCAAGCTCCACCTCCTATCCAAACAAGAGTGGCATCCAAACATCATATGCATCAAGAGGCGCCAAGAAACACGAATCTTCATCGACAAACATCCTCTCATGAGCATCGCCACCATAAAGAGGATACAAGACATCGTCAAAGGCATCTTTGCCACCAAGATGTAGGATTCACGATGAGCACCAACCATAATGCTCAATCAAGCTCAAGAAGGCACCACAAGCACAAGAAGAGTGCTAAGGAAAATGATCACCGTCGTGAGCGTCATGTGGATAACCAAGTGCTTCACCAACATCAACCATCGGCAAGGCACGCCAATGACCTCTGTCGACACCATCATAGGGCACCTTCAACTACTCGTGCCACCACCACAATGGCACCAAGATCAAGCCTTCCTCCACGCCATCAAGCTTCAACGCCTACGCTTGACTTCCACGACCTCGCGAACGAGGAAAATGTAGACCTCTACTTCGCCAAGTTGGATAGCATGAGCCTACCTCCACCACTACTACGAGATGGACACAAGACGGTCGAGCATGGGATTTTCCCTTCGACTAAGGAGGCGAGCAATGATGCCCATCTTATGGCGTCCAACCTTGAAGGCGACAAGGTCAAGAATGGTGAGCATGGGATTTTCCCTTCACCAAAGGAGGCGCATGGAGTTGAGGAAACTGAGCCTATCCCTATACGCTTGAGTGATGATGTGGTACCAATCCCATGCGAGTATGAGAGCCACTTAGCCCACTTGAGTGAGAACAAGAGTGAGATGAGTGACTCCACCTTATGTGAGATTGAGTGCTCCCACTTTGAGGGCATGAGTGATACACCGAGTGAGTTGAGAGTGGTAGTTGATAGGTCAAGTGAGACCATTTCCATTTCTAATGACTTACCCTCTACCTCTAGTGTGTTTTCTTGTGTTGTGCTAGGTTCCATGGATGAAGAAGCGCCAATCCATGAAACATTGATGCCTCAATTAGAGAAAATATGTACATGGTGCACGAAGATGATGCTACGCCATGGCTACATCAAGAAAACAAAGTCGTCCACAAGGAGACCACTACTTCCACAACACCCACTTCATATGAGAGGTATGAACAAGGTAACAATAAGGGTGTTGATGATGCCATGATCCCACTAGTGGACATGATGAATTGTGAGGATATGCATGTCATGGATAATACTTGTGACATTACATATGCTTCACTCATATTCCCATGTAATGCTTTGCCTTTGCATAATATTGATCATGTGGAATTGTTTGAGTGCGATAACATTGCCATAAACATGTCATGCTATGCATCTTGTGTGTATCCTCCAATTGCTTCGGACATGCGTTGTCATGCTAGTCATTCAATTGCTCCCATTGCTTGCAATAAGATGAGTGCTTGCTATTTCACTTGTTTTGCTTGTAAAAATATTGATCACATGCGTTATAATGAGATGGCCCCCATAGCTTTCTCAATTTTTGGAGATTTTGATGATTGCCATGATAAGCATGTTCCCCACTTGCATACTCACCATGCACCTATTTCATAATTGATTGACATTAATGGTGATGTGCACAAGAAGAGATATGTCATGATGGATGATGTGTATCTCTACCATGCACACACGTTCTTCCTTTTTGTGTATGATGTGTGTAGGTACCCGCATTATCATGTCAACCTCGGTTAAGCACGAGTTGACAAAAAGAGCTCTTGGGAGCATCCCATAGGTGAGTTCAAGATCGAACCCAGCTCTGATACCTTTTGCATGCTTTGCATCTTTCATGTTGGCAAATTGCTCTTTCCTATGGTTTGATTGCAAGCATGTTAATGGTATTATCTCCCCTTATGACAATCATGTTTCTTTGCTTTTGGATAATGATGCTTTGTGTGTTGCAACAAAAATGTTGAACAATTTCTCTTTCCGATATTTTGTGTGCAACCATAATGCCATTAAGAGCATGTATTGTCATGAGAGCTTCCAAGTATCTCGTCGTGTTGTTGCAACAAACATAAGGATCACTTGCTCTTTCATATGGTTTGCTTGCAAACTTGTTGTTTTTGCTTCCGCTTGGGATACTCATATTCCCATGATACTTGATGTTGATGATATGTGTATGGCATCCAACATATTGAACAATTTCTCTTTCCAATGGTTGGTTTACACACATAATGATGTTGCTTTGGATATTTTTCCTCGTGTGTTTTTGTCGAATTCTCCTATTCTTGCATCAAAGATGTTGATTGAAATTTTGATCCAATGCTTTGAGTGCCCCACTACTACGTTATATGGAGTTTTTTAGTTTCCACATTTGGAGGATGTTCGAACGATTTCCATGCACTTTGACCTTGCATATGCATTCCATTTGCTATCCTTGTATTGTGCTAATAATGTTGTGAACAAGAATGGACATGCCACAAATGACATGCTCCTCTATCACACACAAACATATGTTGCTTGCTCTTTGTTGTATGAAGGTACAAATGCATACACGTCAACCTCTACCAACCACGTGTTGACACGAAGAACCGAAGAGAGTTACCTATGTCTACCCTTCATCGAGCTATCTCTACAAGATAAGGTGACTCCCTTCTACTTGAGGACTCATGCAATAATATTCATGAATTGGCTACGCTTTGAGTGTTGCTTCGCTTTTGTTGTGAGCTTTGTAGGCTTCATGGAAGGTGAAGGAACATTGAAGTGTTGTCAAGTCAATCTTACCAAGGACGACTATATGGTGAACCCTAGGATCAAGGATGTCCTTCAACCTCTTCTACTTCGTGATGAACATGGAGAGTCGAGGACGACTCTTTTTGAAGGGAGGGAGATGATGCAGCCCGACCTACGGTCGTTACCACATCATGGTCTCCAACTTACGCCAAGTCGTCATGGACTCCAAAGGTGAATCCGTTCCTCTATGCGAGCCCACTTCCTACCCTATTGAATGGTATGATACTTCATACTCCGTCACATATGCATGATAGGTTCACATCGACAAGTACGAAGGCAAGGGAGAAAGCCTAGAACATCAAGCCCGACAAGACGGAGGGTTAGAAGAGGAGACGAAAGAAGCCACGGCTGAACCACCAGAGTCTCCGGCCTACACCGGAGTCTCCGGACCTGCCACACCAGAGTCTCCGGACCGACCTCCGGACCGACACCAGCAACCGACCCAGGGACAATCTGTATGCCCCTCCGGAGACGACACTAGAGATAGACCGGAGTCTCCGGCCCAGACCGGAGTCTCCGGCCCACAAGATGGGCCTGCACGCCGCCAGCTGTGTACCCCTCTAGCTCATCCAAACCCTAGTTTTATCCCTAAACTACCCCTGTTTATGTGGCTGGCCTATAAATAAAGCCCCCACCCCTCCATGTATCCCTTAGGCATAGATCATAGACTAAAGACAACCCCCATTGTGGAATCTCTAGTTTGCCTCATCCCCTTTACCAAGGGGACCGACTATCGTCACCAACCTCGATTGGACTTTGCATCACGCATCCATCGTTGAACAAGGCCTTGGAGTTCGGTGTCTCGTCTCCAAGTTGTCAAGACCCTCCCCAAGGCATTCTTCCCTCTCCGATGTGGATTTGAGGGATTACGTTGACCGATCTTTCCTGGCGAGGATTCTATCGGACCGGTGGCCGTCGTTCGGGAACAATCGGCCTTGTATCGTGTGAGTTTTGCGTGTGTTCATCATGTTCTTCGCGAGGTGTGTGTTCGCTTCCGCTACCTTCTCCCTTTCCCCTTGCTTTCCCATCGATTTGACCACGAGATCCGTGAAGATCGAGCCACCCAAGAGGTTAACCCCTCCATCACTAACTCCACTACCAGACAGTCAGCCTGCACCAACCTGCAGTGTCAACACCAACCAAACGGTCTAAGATGTCTAAGTCAATTCGCTGCGAGGCTCAATCCGATAGCCAGCAGCAAGAATGCACCATGCATGGCTGTTGTATAGACCAGATTATCTATACTGAAAGATTTGCACTACTCTTCTAATACCAGGCCGTCATCCTGCAACAACCTACACTACAAAAAAACCATGGATAAAATTAATTGTTTCGTAAGGAAAGTAGAAAATGCATAAAACAATATTTTTGTATTACTGTGTGCCGCGCATCGTCATAAATCAAATGATAAATCATCTCATAATTGTGTAGTATACCAATTATATACAATAGTGCCACAATTTATAATATGAAGTGAGCTACGGGGTTTATAATTTAAAGTGTCTAGCTATGAGATGGAATGGAAGAAAATGGTGCCAAACACATTCGTTATCCCAGGCTTGGAATGGAACGGATCAAAGCCACGGCAATACAAGCTCACCACGATAAGGCAGTTAACAACAGGTCTGACATCTAGCCAACAGAAGTACCACATCAGAAAGTGAAAAAAAAACATGGATGTAGGGAAAAGTATTACCTTCATCACTTTACTCAGTTATTAATTCCCGAGGTAGAAAAGTACAAGTAATTATGAGGTAAGAGCTCCCCCTGTATCAAATAAAACGGCCAAATGATCTGTTCTCAGCCCCACCCAGCCATCCAAGGAGATCATCTACAACCTATCAACTAATTGAGACAAATACATTTTTGGATCAATACAATTTATACATATATTACTTCATATTGTCAGGTTTAGATTTCCAAAATGCCCATTGATAACTTCGGTATGCAGAATTATGGAGAAGCCTCTACTCTATTCAGAACTCTCCTAATATTAGCCGACCTACCTATAGAAAGTAACAACAAAATCTTTTAGGCAATAGTTTATCCAAAATCCAGGAGCTCGAATTAGCTTTAACCTTGCACTAAGAAAAAAGAAACACCAAAATGAATTGTACTTACAATATTCTCCAGCTAGGTACAACAGTCTAAACAATTCATCTAATGGCATGGGCATGACAGAAAAAATGTGAAATCCTAGCTCCGATAGTGTTGTAAATATATTAGGTATACGAAAAATAGGAAATGCACAAATACTCAAAATCTCCTACTCTTCATTTTTGTTCTAAAAGAAAAGGCTTGATACAATATAACATCTTCTAGGTCTTTGGAGAGGCTCATTTTATCCTTCTCTACATGAAGTAATCCTTGCATGATCACACGACCAACAAAAATTATGTTCTTGCTTGCACATGAAGGTTACAAACACCATGGAAAAAGCATCTACAAGAAGGATGCTAGCTACCAACAACAGCATTGGAATGATTAGTTAGACTAATTAAACATAAAGTCAGATGAACATGACGTATAACTAAAACTGACTTATTAAAACCGTGGTAAACGACATAGCTGAACCGAAGTTGTGCACAAGTTAAGCAAAGCATCAGAAATGAGCAGACATAGTGAAAAAGCATGAGCTCACATACCTAACATGCAAGTAATCATTTCTGAATACTGATCAATAGATGAATCTAATAAAGCTTGACACGAGAGGTAATAGCACAAAAAACATACATGTTTCTTTATATCCATTCTAGATAGTTCTAGAAATTAAGTTATCTTATGCTAGGAAATCCAGGATGCTATCAAGCAGTCCTATCATGGAACGCAAATGTAAAAAAAGGAAAACACTCGACATGTTATAAGTACACAGTAACAGCTAAACATTCTATGAAAACGAGGAAAAAATCTCTACTCGGACGCATGCACGTGCATAAAGGGCTAAAAATGAGCTGCTTTATGTATCTATGAACATCTCAAACATATTTCTATCACATCCACGCAGAAGTTTTAAGAAACTATATACTACATCTAGCTTTTGGCCCAACCTTCCAACACTAACCTAATTCAAGTAAGAAGTGAAATAGTGATTATTTAGCATAGTCAATAATTACAAAATTCTGAATGTTGAATCGTAATTAATGCAAATTTGTTGTTGGAAATTTTCCATATAAACTCTATGCCGGAGAGATGACTTACCCACTTGGCGATGAACTTCGGGTATTTCTTCTTGGAGGATTGTTTCAGCCTGCAGCCTCCACAGGCTTCTTGACCATTAACAGCTTGTAGGAATTTCAAGAAAAGCGGAATTATTGAGTAAACAACATAGCAAATATAAGAAATACATTAATCTGCACCTTCAAGATTTTTGTGAAACACCTTGTAGGCATAAATAAAACTAAACCTGCACAAACAAAGATGAGGATCTGGGGGATGAGACAGATAGGCATGGACCTATAGGTGGACTTACTTACGCAGAACTTGCAGAGAGAGGACCTAGGTTCATCAAATGGAGTGTTCTTGTTGCCTCGACGCGAGGACGACAACGATGGAACCAAGGACGCCTGGTCCACCTCGGCTCCAGGGGCACTGCCTCTCCTCGGCTTGGCGTCCTTCACCAAGGAGCAAGAAATAGGGAGAGGAGGCCACTGGTCAGAGAACTTCATCCTCGGCTCCAAGCACGACGGCGATGGCTTGCTGCATCATTTTTGTAGCCTCGGTGATACACTGCCAAAAGCAAGGCCAAGAGGGTTAGATGACTACTAGAATAGTCTATCTTATCGGGTTTTTTCTGAAAAATAGTATCTCCTCGTGCTGCCTAGAAGATCCCATGCCATACCATTTCGAATCTCCAAGAGTCAGAGCAAATAACAGAGGCATTTGATAGTTGGAATGATTTATTTTGTTGTTCACACATGTCATTGCTCCATTTATTGAATCACGCCAAAGAATAAGTATCTATCAATGATGTAACTGATAGATACAGAGGTAAACCGGCAAATACCGTATGCAACATAGCTACATATACAGTAACGAAGCAGGAACAGACTGAACCACCTGACAGGAAAACAAATGAAGAAATAGCCAACAAAAAACAGCACCATTAGACAACCTGAAACAGAAAAGCTCACAGTAGTCACATAGAAGAACCAAGTAAAAGAAACATGAACAAAACCTGGTTACAAATGGTAAGCACTCATGAAGAGACCGCCACACAACACTTTTAGGTGGTGCATAAGAGTGAAAAAAACTTTACGCTAATGACAAACTTGTTCCAGCGATGTAAATTAAAAAGTACACCGAGTCACTATTCCAGTATCGATAACGGGCCAATTCTCAACAGACTTCTGCACACATCCTAGTGACGTGCTATCAATTAAATCGTTGTTAGGCACTATTAAATCTTAGGCGGCTGCCGGTCAAGTCTACAATCTAACGCCAAAAAAACCAGAGGCCAGCTAGTTTTTTTATTGCGGTGTTGGATAGTGGTGCTTGCATTACCATACTTATTTTTCCTAAAAAAATCACCAACCATCTTCTCGAAAGATAGCAGGTTTTGGCGGACAGTAGTAAACAACCATATTAAGCTACAAGGAAAATCTTCGAGACATACAAACACAAACAGCCAAAACCTTCTAATGTCTCGGGCAGGTCCAGTTCAACTGTTGACGGAGAATACCATCTTGTCCTCAGACTGCAGCAGACTACACAACGTCGGCACGAAATCAATCACAAACTGGTAGCACTCTGCAGGGATCTTTTTGTAGACATTTGCAACAGCTGAGACAGCAACCCTCTGAAACGTCCAGGCACACATGGTGTTAGCGAATGCAATACACATTGTCAGCAAAAGAAAGAAGATGGATTTTTTTGCTATGCTAACCTGAATACTTGCAGTGAAGAAGTCAATGTACGCCAGCACATCGGTTATCATGCCCGCCTGCAAGCACGGTCTCGTTTGCGTCTGTTATATCCTCTCAAAGGCTTGTAGGCACTGCTCGGACAAAGGAAGAAAAGCATGATCAGGTGAATACAATTGTTGGATTGGGGTTTGAGAGCTGCTGGGTCGATCGGGGTTACCTGCTCACCAGCGCCTTGGCCGCGTCTTCGGTGAGGAAGTATCCCCCAGCGTCCTCGGTGCAAAAGGAGAGTGCCTCGCAGAGCTCCGTGAGCGCAGCCAGCACCGCGCCTCCCCCGCGCCTTCTGCCGCCATGGCCACAACCATCCGGCGGAACTTGCCGTCCGCCCTCCTGCTCCCGCCGCCGTCCGAATCGCACGACGAGCCCCCGTCCCCGTCGTCGGTCGCCGGCGTGTTTGGACGACGAGGTGTCCATGTTTGAGGCGGCCTGCTGCTGCACCGGCGCTGCATCAGCAGCAAGAGCCGCCGTCAACGCGTCCGTTTCCACGGCGCGAGATCGGCCTGGAGAGGGAGAGAGAGGCGCGGTAGGAGGGGATTGGCGATGGGCGAGTGCCTGGGGACCGGGGAGGACGAACGCGAGGGGATTGGGGGCGGCGGCTAGGGTTTGACTCACGCTTGGATGCCTTTTTTATATGAACGACCACCACGCACAGGCGCGCAGCTCGCATGCCCCAGGAACGCGTCTCGCACCCCTTCTTGCTTACCCGTTTGTGACTGAGAGGTGGGCCGACCGCAACGCGGGGCCCAACAGCAGCGAGGCGCACTACCAGGCGGGTAGGACACATCCGGTCCATCACGTAGAGGCGGGTTGGCAGGGAAAATCTGGACCGTTGTTTTCCGATCGAACGATCAAATGGCCCATCAGTTCTGATTTTTTGTGCAGCGTCGTACTACCCCCTCCACTTATAGGTTAGATGCATCCTGTCCAACATAAACCAACGAGGAAACATTTCTGCCTTTGATGTCTTTTCTCACATAGTTTGAGGGATAAATATTGAACTTCTCTGTTCCTGTTGAAAGCACCGCTTAAACCAGAGATGATAGAACATCACAGTTTGCTCGAGGGAAATATTTTACTTATAAAATGAAAATTCTTCATCGACATGTATATATGTTTTTGTTTAATAGCGTACTAAATTGTATATTTATTGGTTCGGGAGATTGTTCTTTTGCATTCTATATAGAGCTTTGGAGACATGCATTTGTTGTGGATCCCTTCAATGAAATGTGCCACTCATCTAAGAAAATAATTATTTTCGTAGTCTTCTTCCTCACATCCTGTTTGCCTGGCCTTATTGAACGACGGCTCTTGCGGTTTGTTTTGGACCAAGCAATTAATGGAGAAAGCCATTCATGAATGTACCATTATGAGCTTAGTTAACTATTTAATTTTTCTACTCCCTCTGTCTAAAAATAACTGACTTAGGTTTGTCTAAATTCGAATGTATCTATACACCTAAAATGCGTCTAGATACATTCAAATCTAGACAAACCCAAGTCAGTTATTTTTGGATGGAGGGAGTATATTTTTATCACCCGTCTTATTTGATCGGTAAGTTGTGACTTCTCAGTTATGTATTAACTAGACTTTTTTGTACCATGTTTCTGAACAGTGCACTAAAATGTAGTGTCTTCTAGCTTAATTCTCTAAGACTTCTATGCCACTCTATTTTTATATTGATGGTTCCTTCTATGCCGATCTATTTTTTATTCTTTGATGTCATCCATTCGTACCTATGGAATTTTGTTCGGGGTTCCTTTGCAAGGGTCGGGTCATCACTCCCTTAGTGGCGCACCACATTAGAACCTAGGTGTGGTGTTAAATGAGCAAGGGTCGGGTCGTCACTCCCTTAGTGGTGCGCTACATCTTCACCCGGGTGTAGTGACAAGTGAGCAAGGGTCTTCGCATTCCACACGACAGATGTGAAGGGCAAGGAAGCTAGCTGAGGAAAATAAGTTTCGGGTGGGTAATTGAAACGTAGATCCCTAACAGGGAAGCTAAGAGAGTTGGTGGATGCAGGGATTAGGAGGCGTGTAAATATTCTTTGTGCCCAAGAGGATAAATGGGCGAGTCAGAAGGCTAAAGGAGTAGATAACACCAGCTTCAAGCTTTGCTTTTTGGGTCCAATTAGTAATAGGAATGGCATTGGCATCTTGTTAGATAAGAGCCTCAAGGATGGAGTGGTGGACGTTAGGAGGAAGCAAGACAGGTTAATCCTAATCAAGGTAGTCATAGGAGACCTTATCTTGAATGTCATCATTGCTTATGTGTAACACCCCAAAATATTAATAAGGATATCAATTTCTAATTAACCAACATTAGGGTTAACAAAAGTCTTTATTAATTAAATCCTATCTTAATGAATGTGGGTGTGAATGTTTGCAATGCTATGTAGGATTGTTGTAAATGATGAGAAATGGTTTAAAGATCAAAACCATATCATCTAGGTTATTTCCAAACCAGATCAAAATAAAATAAAATTAAAATATGAAGCATATGACAAAATGGTCATTTTTGTAAAAGTTAACAACTAGCTCACTTTGAGCATCTCTAGCAAGTGATCTCAAATAGAAACAATTCCATTTCTTTTCTCCCCTTGCTAGACCTGGTGACACTAAACACAATAGAGCTTTCCAACCTTGCAGAAACAAATCCAAACCCAATTGAGAGGCAATTAAAAATTGAATCTATCTTATGTATCAAGATAGTCATTTTTGGAAAAGCACTCAAACCTTCACCACTTAGCAAATCCCTGCACCCAGAGACTATCAAGCTTAGGATCAGAACACCCACCAAAAATCACTTGAAAATATGATGGTTTAGTTCTTGTGGCCATTTGATCGAACACCTGGTGAACATAGTACAACCTCAACAATTATACATTGTTTTGATCAATCCTTTGATCATCCTTATGACCTCACCGAGCTCACACGACGTGCCCGTAACTCACTCAGTATCAGCCCGTGCAAAGGAGCCCCTCTCACTCGACCAAATGACCAGTGCAAAATGGTACCCAAGCTTACCTTGCCACCCCGACGCGGACACGCTGCCACAGACTGCACCGCCCTCGCCCACGATGTCTAGGAGGTATCCCTGACCTCACCGCCCCTGCCTGTGCATGCCTCGACCAACGACCGCCCGCGGAGACGCCACCACAGCCGTGCCCATTTAACACCAAACCATACCGGTCGCCGCGCCAGAGCACCGAGAAATCCCGCGCTCACACGCCACGCCTCGCTCTCTCCTTGTGCCAGTAAGTTCGTCGTGACTCCAACAATCGCCCAGACATGATCGTTTGACCCCACGCTCACCATAACCACCATACGCCGTGACGATTGCCGATGGTACCGCCGCAGAGCATGGAGGTTCTAGAATGGTAGAGACCACACCTCGCCGTGTCACTGTGTGCATGACGATCGCCCTGAAGCACCGCGTGTACCTACACCCTTGGCCATGCCGATAACACACTGTAACTATGTCGCCGACGAGCCCGAGCAATGCCGACGTGCCCCCTTCGCCGCAGTATAAATAGAGCCCTCCCCTGCCTCAAAACGCACACCATCTCACTCTCTCACCCAGCAACCTCTCTGAACCGTCCCTAGAGCAAGGCGAGCACCACACCACCAGAATTTCACCGGAGTTCGCCGCTGTAGAGGAGGAAAGGAGCCGACGCTAGGAGCCGCCCCTAGAGCTTCCGCGACCACCAGTCGAACCGCCATCGTCCACTCGTTCGTTCACCCACCTCGCCAGACCAAGATGGAGCTCTGGTAAGCCCCCGACGACCCCGCCGTAGCGCTAGGGTTCTGTCTCGCGCATGCCATGCGAGGAGACGATGACGCTGAGTCGTTGATCGTGCTCTAATCATGTGGCTATGATTAGCGCGTACCCCTTTGTTTTAACGCAGTCACTGACGTGTGGGACCAACATCGGTGCAGCCTGCAGCGCGTGCGTCGCGTAGTTGGGCCAGCCCATTAGCATTCCCGCGCATAGCCCACAGATTCAAACTTAGATTTTTTTTATTTGAAAATCCCATACTATAGGAAACTTTGAAAATAAATTCAAGAAGATTCACTAAACCAAATTGAATGAAACCAATTTTGTTGGAAAGATGAAAATCTCTAATAATTCTCGTTGGATTCTAACAGTTTGAATCTATAGATCACCCACAGTAAAAATAACAAGACAATAGCTTTTGTCACTTCAAATATTTTTCTAAAACCAACCATAAGTGATTTTGAGTTGATTCCAACACTCAAAAATCACATTGTCTAAGACCTACCTGAATATGTAAAAATATATAATTTTACATACAGTATTCCTGGGCCAAAATTAAAGAATGGCTTTATAGTCATTTCTAGTCACATAAATATTATTAAATGGCATTTCTAAACTTTGTAATTTAGGTCAGCCACTTTAAATTACATTCCCAAGTATTTGAATATGTGGTGATGACAGGTGTCAATATGATCCCATATTTGAATTGGAGAATATTAAATCTTAAGAAACTTTTCAATGAGTAGAACTTACTTTTCTAAAATAGGATAAATTAAAATCTTGTCACTCTTTCCTTGTAATGATAGAGATGATGTTAGATCATCTAGTGTGACTCCTTGCATGTTAAATAGAGGTAGTTAAGTATTGTTTGGTTATTGTGTACCTCGTATTGATTTATAGACGCTAATATCAATTCGGGCTACAAGGATGAAGAATTCTACGAAGATGAGGAAGAGAACTTCGACCCCCTTACCAACCAAGGAAAGCTATACTAAGCATGCTATACCATGCAAGCCTCACTTGCAAAAAATTATGATCGCGTAGACAATCCTTTCGGTATTTGTGTTCCGTCGGTAACTGCGATCGGTCACACGTTAGATTTTCGATAAAGACCTTCCTCTCCTTGTTCCAATGACGGAGGTTGTAGTTCTCCTCGTGAATCCGGCGTGACGGCGTGGTGTCGGAAGTAGAGGAAGATCCGAGGCTTCGCCCTAAGACGGTCACGAGTTATGGTGGATTAGGGTTTCCCGTAAATCTAGGGTTTAGAAAACCGGGAGGAGGAGAAGGTGTCGGCGGCGGCTAGAGCGGCAGCGACGGACCGTCGGTGGCGGCGCGGCGACGGGTCGTCGGCGACGACGGCTCGGGTGGAGAGGGGATAGGGCTTGTGTGCTTTGGGGCAGACCTTCCCCTCTATTTATGAGAGGGGGGCAGCCTTGGTAGGGGTGGGTTTGAATCCAAACCCAAACCCAAGTTGGATTGAGAGAAGGACTTGTTTCTTCTCCCACTAGGAAACCATTGTTCTAGTTTGACTTTTCAAACTTCCCGTTTGACTTTCAATTTAGAGCTTTAATTCACTCTTACAAATACACACACTAAGTGACCTAGGATATGATCCAATCATTCCACTTACACATGACACATTCATGGACCATTCTCCTTCCGGACCGGTGAACCTTCTAGAACCTCTCCGATGAAATCATCGGAATCTTTCCCGAACTCCAGAATCAGACTTTCCTTATATGAATCTTATTCTCCGGACCATTCCGGATCTCCTCATGATATCCCGGATCCCATCCGAGACTTCGAACAACATTCGGTATCCCTACTAACATTCCATATCTACTAAACAACATCGAATCCTTAAGTGTGTCTCCCTACGGTTCGTGAATAATGCGGACATGACCGAGACACTTCTTCGATCAATGAACAATAGAGGAATCTGGAAATTCATATGGCGCCCACATATTTCTATGATTACTTTGCGATCGAATGAACCACTTACATACGATACTAATTTACCTTTGTCTCGCGATAGTTTACTTATCCGAGGTTTTGATCGTCGGTATTTCTGCATACCTACTTCAACCTCGTTACCGATAAGTACTATTTTATCGTTCCCGTGATATGTGATCCCTTGTGAGCCAGTCACATGCTTGCAAGCTAATTGGATGACATTCCACCGAGAGGGCCCAGAGTATATCTATCCGTCATATGGATGGACAAATCCCACTCTTGATCCATGTGCCTCAACACATACTTTCCGAACACTCAATGCCACCTTTATAGCCACCCAGTTACGGTGTGGTGTCTGATGTCATCAAAGCATCCTTCCGGTGATGGTGATTAGCATGATCTCATGGTCGAAGGAATTAGGTTACTATGTATCAGAAAGCTTATAGAAAACGAACTATTGAAATGACTTGATATTAATGCTACGCTTATCCATAGGAGTATGTCCATCATACCATTCTCCTAATGATATGATCTTGTTGTTAACAGCATCTCAATGTTCATGATCAGGAAACCACGATCATCTATTAACCAACAAGCTAGTATTACATAAAGGCTTTACTAGGGACTCTAATTTAGTTTACAAATCACACAAGTATTAATGTTTCCGGTTAATACTGTTATAGCATGAATGTAAACATTTATCATAAACACAAAGATATAATAATAACCACTTTTATTATTGCCTCTAGGGCATATCTCCAATAGTCTCCCACTTGCACTAGAGTCAACTAATCTAGATTACATGGTAATATACCGAACACCCATGGCGGTTTGGTGCTGGTCATGTTTTGCCCTCGGGAGAGGTTTAGTCAACAGATCCGCCACATTCAGATCTATGTGTACTTTGCAAATCTTTATGTCGCCATCTTGGAAATGCTCTCGAATAGCGTGAAAACGTAGCTTGATGTGCTTCAGCTTCTTGTGTGACCTTGGTACTTGCGCATTGGCTATAACGCCCATGTTATCACAGTAGATAGACATTGGGTCCAGCGCACTTGGAACCACACTGAGCTCTGTAATGAACTCTTTCATCCATATCGCCTCTTGTGAAGCCTCCGAAGCAGCTATATATTCTGATTCAGTTGAAGATCTCGCCACAACGCTTTGCTTTGCACTCCTCCAGCTAACTGCTGCACCATTCGAAGTAAATACGTATCCAGATTGAGATTTAGAATCATCCGGATTGGTGTTCCAACTAGCATCGGTGTAACCATTAACAACGAGCTATTCATCACCTCCATAAGAAAGAACCATATCCTTAGTTCTTCTGAAGTACTTAAGGATGTTTTTGACCGCTGTCCAATGATCCAGTCCTGGATCACTTTGATATCTGCTAGTCAAACTAACAGCATATGCAATGTCGGGTCTAGTACATAGCATGGCATACATAAGAGATCCTATGGCTGAGGCATAGGGAGTCTTACTCATCCTTTCTCTATCTTCTCCCGTTGCTGGACTTTGAGTTTTACTCAAGGTCGTATTGGGCAACATGGGCAAGAACCCTTTCTTGCTATCTTCCATTCCAAACCTCTTTAGAACTTTGTCCAGATATGTACTATGTGACAATGATATTAGGCGCCTCGATCTATCTCTATAAATCTTTATGCCGAATATGTAAGCTGCTTCGCCAAGATCTTTCATTGAAAAACTATTATTCAAATAATCCTTGACACTATTAAGAAGGTCTACATCATTCCCAATCAACAATATGTCATCTACATATAGTATTAAGAATGCTATAGAGATCCCACTCACTTTCTTGTAAATACAAGCTTCTCCATAAGTTTGTATAAAACCAAAGCTTTTGATTACCTTATCAAAACGTTGATTCCAACTTCGGGATGCTTGCTTCAATCCATATATGGACCGTTGAAGTTTGCATACCTTGTTAGCATCTTTAGGATCGACAAAACCTTTGGGTTACATCATATACAAATCTTCATCAATGTCTCCATTGAGGAACGCTGTTTTGACATCCATCTGCCATATCTCATAATCATAATATGCAGCGATTGCTAACATAATCCTCATAGACTTTAGCTTCGCTACTGGTGAGAAAGTCTCATCGTAGTCAACTCCTTGAATTTGTCAAAACCCTTTTGCGACAATCGAGATTTATAGATAGTAACATTACCATCAGCATCTGTTTTCTTCTTGAAAATCCATTTGTTCCCGACAGCCTTCCGACCATCCGGTAAGTCCACCAAAGTCCATACTTGGTTTTCGTACATGGATCCAATCTCGGATTTCATGGCTTCTTGCCATTTATTGGAATCTGGGCTCATCATCGCTTCCTCATATGTCGCCGGGTCATCGGTGTTATCCACCAAGATGACACTCATAATGGGATCATACCAATCAGGAGTGGTACGAGTTCTCGTTGACCTGCGAGGTTCTGTAGTACTTCAATCGAAGTTTCATGATCAACATCATTAGCTTCATCTCTTATTGGTGTAGACGCCACAGGAACTACTTCCGGTGCTGCGCTACTCGCAAGTTCGAGAGAAGGTTCAACAACCTCGTCGAGTTCTACTTTCCTTCCAGTCACTTCTTTCGAGAGAAACTCCTTCTCTTGAAAGGATCCATTCTTGGCAACGGAGATCTTGCCTTCGGATCTATGATAGAAGTTATACCCAATAGTTTCCTTCGGGTATCCTATGAAGACGCATTTTTCCGCTTTGGGTTCAAGCTTGTCTGGCTATAACTTCTTTACATAAGCTTCGTAACCCCAAACTTTAAGGAACGACAATTTCGGTTTCTTCCCAAACCATAATTCATACGGTGTCGTTTCAACGGATTTAGATGGTGCCCTATATAAAGGGAATGCGGATGTTTCTAATGCATAACCCCAAAACGATAGCGGTAAATCTGTAAGTGACATCATAGAACGAACCATATCTAAGAGAGTTCGATTACGATGTTCAGACACACCATTATGTTGTGGTGTTCCTGGCGGTGTCAATTGTGAAAGTATTCCGCATTTCTTCAAATGCTCGCCAAACTCGTAACAGATTCAAGAAGTCCATCAGAATGGATTTTCTTCATACGCTTCACTCCAATATGACCAAGACGACAGTGCCACATATAGGTTGAGTTATCGCTCAATTTCAAACATTTAGCTTCAATGTTATTAATGTGTGTATTACCACAATCGAGATTCAATAAGAATAGACCATCTATCAAAGGTGCATGTGCATAAAACATATTACTCATATAAATCGAGCAACCACTATTCTCGGACTTAAACAAGTAATCGTCTCGCAATAAACATGATCCGGATATAATGTTCATGCTCAACGGAGGCACCAAATAACAATTATTGAAGTATAAAACTAATCCTGATGGTAGATGAAGAGGTAGCGTGCCGACCGCGATCACATCAACCTTTGATCCATATCCAACGTGCATCGTCACCTTGTTCTTCGCTAGCTTCCGTTTATTCTGCAATACCTGTTTCGAGTTACAAATATGAGCAACCAAACCAGTATCAAATACCCAGGCACTACTACGAGTACTAGTGAGATACACATCAATAACATGTATATCGGATATACCTTTCTTCTTGATGTTGTCGTTCTTCAAATCCGCCAAGTACTTTGGGCAATTCCGCTTCCAGTGACCTTCTCCCTTGCAGTAAAAGCACTCAGTATCAAGCTTAGGCCCAGCCTTGGTCTTCTTTGCCGGCGCGGTAACTTTCTTACCGCCCTTCTTGAAGTTTCCCTTTTTCTTAGACTTGCCTTGCTTCTTGAATTTGGTGGTCTTATTGACCAACAACACTTGGTGATCTTTCTTGATCTCCACTTCTACAGATTTCAACATGGAGAAGAGTTTTGGCAACGACTTGTCCATGTTTTGCATATTGTAGTTCATCAAAAAGTTCTTGTAACTTGGTGGTAGTGATTGGAGGACACGGTGAATCCCCAAAGCATTAGGAATCACTATACCCAAGCTTTGAAGCTTGCTTGTGTGCCCAGACATCTTAAGCACGTGCTCCTTGTGGACTGCCCTCTTCCATCTTGCGGTTAAAGAACTTTTGAAGCCTCATAACTCTCAAGCTGGCGTGAGCCTCAAATATCATTTTGAGTTCACGGACAATATCATGTGGGTCATGGTTCTCAAACCTTTTTACGAGCTCGATTCCAAACCATACAAGATAGCACCTGAACTATAGATCTTGATTCTTCCGAGCGAGGAAAACATTCTTTACCTCATCGGTAACATTAGCTGCAGGCGGGTCACCCAGCGGTGCATCCAGCACATAGGTCAAATTACAAGCATTGAGGACAATCCTCAAATTGCGAAACAAATCCGCGAAGTTGCTTCCATTGTTTTTCAACTTTTCTTTCTCTAGGAACGCATTAAAATTGATGGTAGGGTCCGCCATTGATCTACAACATATTTGCAATAGTTTAGACTAAGTTTATGACAAATTGAGCTCTAATTAATAGTTAAATTAATCTAGGTGAACTCCCACTCAAAACAATATCCCCCAAATTGTTTTAGTGATCGCACGAACCAAATCCACCATATCAAAACCGATCATCACGAGAGTTGATGTAGCTTCAATGGCGAACAATCAACATGTTCATCATATCTACTATATGACTCATGCTTTACCTTTCGGTGATCCGTGTTCCGATACCATGTCTGTACATGCTAGGCTCGTCAAGATCAAACCTTAGCTTCCACATGAGCAAATCTGTCTTGCTCACGTTGTATACACTCGCAGAATCTAACACACCCGATCATCACGTGGTGCTTCGACACAACGAGCTTTAGCAACGGTGCTTACTAAGGATGAACACTTTAAAACTTGAAATTTTGTTCTTGAGGGATCATCTTATAATGCTTCCGTCGTGAACTAAGCAATACAAGATGCATAAAAGGATTAACATCACATGCAATTCATAATATGTGATATGATATGGCCTTTCTTCTTGTGCTTCCGATCTCCATCTTCAAGCACGAACATGATCTCCATCATCACCGGTATGGCGTCAAGGTCAATGGCGCCGCTTCATGGTTGTCGTCCACCAGCATCAACTATTACAACTACTTTGAATAGACACGCAGGTCTTAACGGAATTTAAAAGACAACCATATGGCTCCTGCCGGTTGCCAACTTACAATAAGGAACATTGCATACATCATATATAATCACAATCATGGCCATATCACATCACATCACACCTCTGCAAAACAAAGTTAGAAGCCTCTAATTTTCTTTGCATATTTTACATGGTTTGGGGATTTCAATAAGTGTCGTTCTAACTTACGAACAAGAACCACAATGTTGATGTTTGAACTATCAAGTGCCCGTTGTAAATTGAATCTATACTATGATGGGAGAGACAGACACCCGAAAAGCCACTTATGCAATACAAGTTGCATGTTAAGCGTGGAGCAAGTCTCATGAACGATGTCATGTAAGGTTAGCCCGGGCTGCTTCATCCCATCATACCGCAAGATGCAAAGTACACAAAAAGCAATTGATAATAAAAGCACCACCGCCCATAATGACCATTGTGTTCTACTCGTGCAACAGATCTACATATAGACAAGGCTCTGATACCACTATAGGGGTTCGTAGCATGGAAAACAAAAAAATTCTACCGCATGCACATAAACAAGCCAAGATCTATCTACTAGATTGTAGCAACGAGTTGATAGAAGCACTCACCCTCGAAGATTCCAAAGCGGTTCATGAGAGCAGATTCTCGTGGGTGATATAGTCGTACACTTGCCGATCTCAAGATCACGTAGAAGATCCTTCCGGTGCTGCGTTCCGGCAGCGCTTCCGCGGTCGGTCACACGTTCGGTTCTCGATGAAGACCTTCCTCTCCCTTATTCCAGCAGGCAGCGGAGGTTGTAGTTCTCCCCTCGTGAATCCGGCAGCACGACGGCGTGGTGTCGGAAGTAGAGGGAAGATCCCGCAGGGCTTCGCCTAAGCCGGTGCGAGTTATGGTGGATTAGGGTTTCCCGGAAATCTAGGGTTTAGAAAACCGTGAGGAGGAGAAGGTGTCGGTGGCGGCTAGAGCGGCGGCGACGGACCGGCGGCGGGTCGTCGGCGGCGGCGGCTCGGGTGGAGAGGGGATAGGGCTTGTGGGCTTTGGGGCAGCCCTCCCCCTCTATTTATGAGAGGGGGGCAGCCTTGGGAGGGGTGGGTTTGAATCCAAACCCAAACCCAAGTTGGATTGAGAGAAGGACTTGTTTCTTCTTCCACTAGGAAACCATTGTTCCAGTTTGACTTTTCAAACTTCCCATTTGACTTTCAATTTAGAGCTTTAATTCACTCTTACAAATGCACACACCAAGTGACCTAGGATATGATCCAATCATTCCACTTACACATGAAACATTCATGGACCATTCTCCTTCTGGACCGGTGAACCTTCTAGAACCTTCTAGAACCTCTCAGATGAAATCATCGGAATCTTTCCCGAACTCCTGAATCGGACTTTCCTTATATGAATCTTATTCTCTGGACCATTCCGGATCTCCTTATGATATCCCGGATCCCATCCGAGCCTCCGAACAACATTCGGTATCCCTACTAACATTCCATATCTACTAAACAACATCGAATCCTTAAGTGTGTCTCCCTACGGTTCGTGAATTATGCGGAAATAACCGAGACACTTCTCCGATCAATAACTAATAGAGGAATCTGGAAATTCATATGGCTCCCATATATTTCTACGATTACTATGGGATAGAATGAACCACTTACATACAATACCAATTTCCCTTTGTCTCGCGATAGTTTACTTATCCAAGGTTTTGATCATCGGTATCTTTGCATACCTAGTTCAACCTTGTTATCGATAAGTACTATTTTCTCGTTCCCGTGATATGTGATCCCTTGTGAGCCAGTCACATGCTTGCAAGCTAATTGGATGACATTCCACCGAGAGGGCCCAGAGTATATCTATCCGTCATATGGATGGACAAATTCCACTCTTGATCCATGTGCCTCAACACATACTTTCCGAACCTCAATGCCACCTTTATAGCCACCCAGTTACGGTGTGGTGTTTGATTTCATCAAAGCATCCTTCTGATGATGGTGATTAGCATGATCTCATGGTCGAAGGAATTAGGTTACTATGTATCAGAAATCTTATAGCAAACGAACTATTGAAATGACTTGATCTTAATGCTACGCTTATCTATAGGAGTATGTCCATCATACCATTCTCCTAATGATATGATCGTGTTGTTAACAACATCTCAATGTTCATGATCAGGAAACCACGATCATCTATTAACCAACAAGCTAGTATTACATAGAGGATTTACTAGGGACTCTAATTTAGTTTACAAATCACACAAGTATTAATGTTTCTGTTTAATACTGTTATAGCATGAATGTAAACATTTATCATAAACACAAAGATATAATAATAACCACTTTTATTATTGCCTCTAGGGCATATCTCCAACAAGAAGGACCAGACCTTCGCCATCCTCGTGAAGGAGCGCAAGTCACTTTCCGTCTGCATGACAAGAAGGACCACATCATTGCTCTCCTTCGTCACAATTCATCCTTCGAAGAGACCATCCATGATCGGGACATGCAGCTTGAGGAGAGGGAGAATGAAGGAGAAGATATTCGTGGAGATCCCTACTCGTACCTCAGTGATGATGACTACTTGGAGGACATCGACCAGGAGTTCCACACTGATGATGAGGACCGCGACTTCATTGATGATGAAGAGGCCACCGGTTCTGATGAGGAGTAGTAGCACCAGAGCACTGTCGTAGGTGTGAGTTGTATTCGGTCCCACTGTATCGTAGCTTGCCAGAATTGTTCTTAAAACCATCTACTTTGATTGTTGTGCTATGTTGGAATGTGTTGTTTGTATGTGTGCTTGGAATGAATGAAAAAGAGTTGTTGGCTTTCAAACCCTAGCCTTACTCAAAGTTTAAAAGCTTTTGAACCAAACTCATAATCCTTAGAAACATTTCCCTCTTGTCTCATGATCTATCTCAATCTTCAGATACCTTGCGGTGCAAGCAGTTCATCTCAAGACCCAATGGTCCAAATTCTGCAAATGCTAGTAGAAGATAGAGAAGTCGGTAGGACCGGGCGTCTAGCCAATCTTACCACTCTTCATTAGATCGCCCAGCTGGCGCATGACAACCAAGGCCATGGAAATCAGGATCATCATGGATCCAAACTTAAGAACTTCTAGAACACCAATCCCCCTATCTTTAGCAAATCTGAAGAGCCCCTAGATGCTGACGACTGGCTACAAACCATGGAAAACAATTTAGAAGTCTTCGGAGTGGATGCTGCAGAAATGGTGTTGTTTGCCACCCACTATCTGGCAGGTTCTACAAGAGCATGGTGGAATAGCACCCGTACAATGAACGGAGGCCAAATGATGACTTGGGATGAATTCAAACTCAAGTTCAGCCAAACCCATGTGCCTCCAGGTTTGATTCTGAGAATGAGAGATGAATTCAAGGAGCTGAAATAGGGAAGGATGACTGTGGTAGAGTACCATGACAGATTTCTGTCTCTGTCTAGGTATGCCCCTGATAAGATTGGTACTGAAGCCAAAAACAAAGAGACATTTCTAAATTGTCTGCATGATGAGATGCAGACGGTGCTAGTCAATATTATGTTTGCTGATCTAGAAGCTCTAGTGGATTCAGCTATCCAGATGGAAGGAAAGATCAACCAAGCCTCGGAACCATAAGCGTCGTATGATGCATCAGCCTGGACCCCACCATACCCCAAAGTATCGCCCCAGTTCGTCTATAGGACATGCACCAAGGAACAATAGGCCACCCATGACCCATCCTAACTACCCCAATCATAGTGGAGGAAACCCGAGACCTGGAGGCAACAACCACTACAACACTAGCAACCCCCAATAACTTCAACCTTGCACCGCCAAGGCCCACCAACAACACCAACCATACTGCCCCAAGGACGGGAAGTAATGTTGTGCCTATTGCAGGGAAGGACAAGTCAATGATCACCTTCTTTGAATGTGGAGTGATGGGTCACTACTCCAATGAGTGCCCCAAGAAGATTGCTGCAGCACCCAATGTCCCTGCACCTGCCCAGCAGTAGTGTCGTGTACAACCTAGAAAGAGATTTGCCCCAGGCAACCCGCACAACCGTACCGGCCGTTTGTTCCACATGAATGATGAAGAAGCCCAGGAAGCACCAGATGTCGTGCTGGGTATGTTTTCTATTAGCTCAGTACTTGCAAGAGTGTTGTTTGATTCTGGAGCATCGCACTCATTTGTTACCAAAGAATTTGCATGCACTAGTAAGATTCAACCAACAAATTTGAAGCATGTTATGATAGTTCAAATAGCTGGGTCAACTACCAAAGATAGAAAAATTTGCATGTCCGTACCTATCAGAATTCATGGAATAGATTTCTATGCCAATCTAATAGTACTTGGAACAAAAGGTTTGGAAGTAGTACTAGGAATGGATTGGATGTCGAAACATCAAGGATTAATAGATTGTGCGAAGAAAGCCATAACCATGACCAGTAGCACCGGAGTATCAGTTGAGCATGTGTCTGAGACAATGCCCCGTCAATTCAAGTGCAACAAGAGTTTATCCCAACCGACCCTAGACCAAGTCAGAGTAGTCTGTGTACCCTGTTGTGTCCCCAGATGAATTACCCGGTATGCCCCCAGATCGGGATATCGAGTTTATCATTGAACTAATACCTGGAACTGGACCCATAGCTCAGAGACCCTATAGTATGAACCCAGCAGAGTTAGTGGAGCTCAAGAAGCAACTTGATGACATGATTAGCAAAGATCTCATTCAACCAAGTGCATCGCCATGGAGATCACCTGTTTTGTTTGTGGATAAGAAAGATGGTGCCACCTGTTTATGTACGGATTACCAGAATTTGAACGACATCACCGTCAAGAACAATTACCCTCTGCCGAAGATAGAAGATTTGTTTGACCAGTTGACTGGTGCCAGAGTATTTTCTAAGATTGGTCTTAGAACTAGTTATTATCAACTAAAAATTTGTGCAACGGATATCCCAAATACTGCCTTCACTATCTGATATGGATTATATGAGTACAAGGTCATGTCTTTTGGATTAACCAATGCCCCCGCTTACTTCATGAACCTCATGAATAAGATTTTCATGAACTTCTTGGATAAGTTTGTCGTTGTTTTCATTGATGACATTCTGATTTATTCCAAGTCGGAAGAAGAGCATGAACAGCACCTAAGAACCATCCTTGGAACCCTTAGAGAGCATTAGTTGTATGCTAAGTTCAGCAAATGTGAATTCTGGTTAAAGGAACTAGGATTCCTAGGACATATCTTGTCAGCCATAGGAGTTGCCGTCGACGCCGCCAAGATTAAGGATGTTGAAGAATGGAAAGCCCCAACCACTCAAACTAAAGTTCATGCATTTCTTGGATTAGCGGGATATTACCGCAAGTTTTTGAAGGATTTTCAAGCATCGCAAGGCCGATGACTCAGCTATTGAAGAAAGACAAGAAGTTTGAATGGATGGACAAATGTGAAGCGAGTTTTGAAGAGCTCAAGAAGAGATTGATTTCAGCCCCAATATTGATTATGCCGGATATCACGAAGCCCTTTTATGTTTATTGTGATACATCTAAGATTGGAATCGGATGTGTGTTGATGCAAGAAGGAAAAGTAATATCCTATCTTTCCCGACAACTAAAGCAACATGAACAGAATTATCCCACCCATGACTTAGAATTGGCAGCCGTAGTTTTAGCCTTGAAGACATGGCATCACTACCTCATGGGTAATCGCTGTGAGATTTGTTTAGATCACAAGAGCTTGAACTATATTTTCACCCAGAAGGAGCTGAATATGAGACAAAGGAGATGGATAGAGTTAATCCAGGATTATGACCTTGACATTCACTACCACCCCGGCAAGGCCAATGTGGTAGCAGATGCTCTTAGTAGACTGCCATGTACACTAAACACCATGATTATGAAAGAGCAACCAAGTTTGCATAAGGAGTTAGAGGATTTTAGAATGGAGCTAGTGAGCAAAGGATTCCTAGCCAGTATGGAACTTCAACCCACCTTGATCGGTCAGATAAAGGAAGATCATAAAGGAAATGCCAGTATCGATGGACTTAAGCACCGTATCGGTACAGGGAAGGTACCCGGATTCACCAAGATGAAGAAGGAGTTATGTGGTATAAGGGAAGAATCTGTGTGCCATCAGATTCAGAGTTGAAACAAGTTATTTTGCAAGAAGCCCATGATACTCTTTACTCTATTCATCCGAGAGGAACAAAGATGTATCAGGATTTGAAGGAGCAATTTTGGTGGCACAAAATGAAGAGAGAAGTCGGAAGCTACATCGCCAAGTGTGATATCTGTCAGAGAGTCAAAGCAGAACGCCAGCCACCCGCAAGACTTTTGCAACCTTTGCAAATTCCAGAATGGAAATGGGATTCAGTTGGAATGGATTTCATCACTGGTTTACCTACATCTAGTAGAGGAAATGATTCTATTTTGGTCATAGTGGATAGACTTTCCAAAGTAGCCCATTTCATACAGTCAAGACCACTTACAAAATCTTGAAGCTAGCGGAGTTATATATTGCTAGAATAGTCAGTCGACACGGAACTCCCAAAACCATTGTGTCGGACCGAGGAACCCAGTTTACCTCAAGATTTTGGAAGAAAGTCCAAGAAGGTTTAGGAACCAAACTGAACTTTAGCATAGCTTATCACCCGCAGACCGACCGACAAAACAGAGAGAGTAAACTAGATACTCGAGGATATGTTGAGAGCTTGTGTATTGGAATATGGATATAAATGGGAAGACAACCTGCCTTTTGTAGAATTCTCATACAACAACAGTTATCAAGCCAGTTTGCAAATGCCCCCCTTTGAGTTTTTGTATGGAATGAAGTGTTGTACCCCCTGAATTGGTCGCAAGTAGGAGAGAGTCAGATCTTCGGACCGGACATCCTACGAGGATCCGAAGAGGAGGTTCACAAGATCCGTGAGCACCTCAAGAAATCTCAATCCAGACAGAAGAGTTATGCCGACAAGAGGCGTCGAGATCTAGCCTTCAATATCGGAGACTTTGTTTATCTCAAAGTATCACCTTTGAAAGGAATGCAACGTTTCCAACTCAAAGGAAATCTTGCACCCAGATATATTGGAACCTTCAAGATTTAAAGTCGCCGAGGAGAAGTATCGTATCAGATAGAACTGCCGGAAGAGATGTCAGCCGTTCATGATGTGTTTCATATCTTGTTACTTCGGAAATGCTTAAAATTTCCAAAGAAGATAGAAGTTTTCAAGAACATCGATCACAGAGACGTGGATATCAACCCGGATTTAACCTATCATGAAGTACCTGTTCGTATCTTGGAAGAAGCTTTCCGAACTACCTGGACCAGGAGTATCAAGTTTCTCAAGATCCAGTGGAGCAACCATACTGAAGAAGAAGCCACTTGAGAACGTGAAGATTACATGAGGACTTAGTTTCCCAATCTCTTTAGTTCCTAGTTTTTCCTGAATCTCGGGACGAGATTCTGTTTAATGAGGGAAGGTTTGTAACACCCCAAAAATATTAATGAGGATATCTGATCGGTTTCGCAGCATAGTAAATCAAAATTTTCTTACGGATGCAAACAAGAAAGCCAACATCTAATCTAGGATATGTAATCAAACGAGAGAGATTGATGAGATCTTCATACCCTTGCGGAAATCGCATAGCGGAAACGTTCAACAGAACATGGTTGATGTAGTCGTACTCGCCGTCTCCTCCTCGCGATCCGATCTGATCCTACGCCGCAAGGGGTGGAGCCTCCGAGAGATGCACACGTACGGTGCAGCGACGTCTCCTCCTTCCTTGGTCCAGCAAGTATGGTGGAGAGATAGATTGGATCTGCAGCACGGCGGCGTGGTGCTTATGGTGGAGAGTTTCTGCGGCAGGGTTTCGCCTACGCGCAGTCGGGAGAGAGAGAGGAAGGGCAGCAGTTGGCGGCTAGGGTTGGAGGAGTGGGGGGGGGGGAGGCTGCGCCCTTGCCCTCCTTATATAGGGGGCTGGCCGGCCCCTCTTGGCCCCTCCTCCAAGCCCTAGGGAGGCGGCCCCAAGGGTGGAGTGGGGGGCAAGTCTCCCCCTTCCTTCTAGAAGGCTCCCCTAGGGTTTCCCCTAGGGCTGGCCGGTTGGGCCTTGGGGGCCTTGTGCCCCTGGCCCAAAGTGTCCAGGGCACTTCCCCTTAGGCCCACGCAGGCCTCCGACAAGTGGGCCCACGTTGGTCCCACTCCGGAACCTGCGAAGTTCAGTAGTAGCATCGTTCAAAGTTTCATGATCCTCGTCATTAGCTTCCTCTCTTATTGGTGCAAACGGCACTGGAACAATTTCAGGTGTTGCGCTACTCTCCAACTCGAGAGAAGGTTCAATAACCTCGTCTAGCTCTACCTTCCTCCCACTCACTTCTTTCGAGAGAAACTCCTTCTCAAGAAAGGATATGTTCTTTGCAACAAACACTTTGCCTTCGGATCTGTGGTAGAAGGTATACCCAATCGTTTCCTTAGGGTATCCTATGAAGACGCATTTCTTCGCTTTGGGTTCGAGCTTGTCCGGCATCAACTTCTTGACGTAAGCTTCGCGTCCCCAAACTTTAAGAAACGACAACTTAGGTTTAGCACCAAACCATAGTTCATATGGTGTCATCTCAACAGATTTAGATGGTGCCCTATTTCAAGTGAATGCAGCGGTTTCTAATGCATAACCCCAAAATGATAACGACAAATCTATAAGAGACATCATTGATCGCACCATATCTAATAGAGTTCGATTCCGGCGTTCAGACACACCATTGCGCTGTGGTGTTCCGGGTGGCGTGAGTTGCGAAATGATTCCACTTTCTTTAAGATGCGTGAGAAAATCATAACTCAAATATTCACCTCCACGATCGGATCGTAGAAATTTAATTTTCCTGTTACGATGGTTTTCCACTTCGTTCTGAAATTCTTTGAACTTTTCAAATGCTTCAGATTTATGTTTCATTAAATAGATATACCCATATCTACTTAAGTCATCAGTAAAAGTGAGAAAATAGCGATATCCACCGTGCGTCAAAACACTCATTGGTCCGCATACATCGGTATGTATGATTTCCAATAAGTCCGTTGCTCGCTCCATTATTCCGGAGAACGGGGTTTTGATCATCTTGCCCATGAGGCACGGCTCACACGTGTCAAATGATTCGAAATCAAGAGACTCCAAAAGTCCATCAGAATGGAGTTTCTTCATGCGTTTTACACCAATATGACCTACGGTAGTGCCACAAATAACTTGGATTATCACTATCTACTTTGCATCTCTTAGCCTCAATGTTATGGATGTGCGTTTCATTGCTTTCGAGATTCAGAAGAAATAAACCATTCACAACAGGTGCATGACCATAAAAGATGTTATTCATATAAATAGAACAACCATTATTCTCCGATTTAAATGAATAACCATCTTGCAATAAACACGATTCAGATATAATGTTCATGCTCAACTCAGGCACATAATAACACTTATTAAGGTTTAAAACTAATCCCGAAGGTAAAACTAAGGAGAGTGTGCCGATGGCCATTATATCAACTTTTGATCCATTTCCAATGCGCATCGTCACCTCATCCCTTGCTAGCCGCCGTCTATTCCGTAGCTCCTGTTTCGAGTTACAAATATTAGCAACTGAACCAGTATCATATACCCAAGCACTATAATAAGCGCTAGTAAGGTAAACATCAATAACATGTATATCAAATATACCTTTAATGGTGCCAGCCTTCTTGTCCTCTAAGTACTTCAGACATTTGCGCTTCCAGTGACCCTTGTCCTTGCAATAGAAGCACTCAGTGTCCGGCTTAGGTCCAGACTTGAGCTTCTTCTCAGCAGGGCAACGCGCTTGCCGCTGCCTTTCTTGAAGGATTTTTTTGCACCCTTACCTTTCCTAAAGCTAGGGGTCTTGTTGACCATGAACACATGATTATCTTTCTTGATATCCACCTCCGCAGCTTTCAGCTTAGTGAAGAGCTCAGTGATCGTATCAGTGGAACCAATTTGATTGTGAGTAACTAAAAAACCTTTGTAGCTAGGAGGGAGTGAATGCAGAACTCTGTCAATCTTGAGCTCTTCTGGAATCTTGCAGTCCAGTTGCTCAACACGTTGAGTGTAGCCCGACATCTTAATGGCGTGCTCACTAACGGAACTCCCTTCCTCCATCTTGCAGTTAAAGAACTTCTCAGAGATCTCATATCTCTCAGAACGGGCCTGAGTCTGAAACATGGTTTTTAGTTCCTCAAGTATCTCAAAGGGCCCGGCGAACTCCTCAAAAACAATTTTGAAGTTCTGGTTCCATAGCAAACAACATGGTACTCTTAATCACTCCATAATCATCTTTGCGTGACTGATAAACAGCTTTTTCATCAGCCGGCGCATCAATAGCAGGGGCGTCACCTAGCGCTTTCTCAAGAACATAGTCTTTTTGTCCGCCAGCGAGAATGATTCTCAGATTGCAGAACCGGTTGGTGAAGTTAGACCCATTGTTCTTAAGCTTTTCTTTCTCAGCAAAAACGTTGAAGTTGAAGTTGGACTTAGCCATTTAATCTACAAAATTTGCAAATACAATTTAGACTATGTTCATGATAACTAGTTCAACTTAGTCAAATTACTAGATGAACTCCCACTAAATTCAACATCCCTCAAGTTGTTTAGTGAACACGATCCAAATTCACCACATCTAATCCGATCTTCACGAGAAGAGATGTGGTTTCAATGGTGGACAACAAAGTGTCGATCATATCATTCATATGACTCATGTTTAACCTTTCGGTTCGTGTGTTCCGAGGCCATGTCTGTACATGCTAGGCTCATCAAGTCAAACCCAAGTATTTTCGCGTGTGCAAAACTGGTTTGCACCCGTTGTATGTGAACGTAGAGTTTATAGCACCCGATCATCACGAGGTGCTTGAACACGACGAACTTTCACAATGGTGCATACATGGGGACAACACAATTTTATCTTGATCTTTAAGTGAGGAATCATCTTATAATGCTACCATCGCGATCTAAGCATAATAAGATACATAAAAGTATAAACATCGCATGCATATAATTTTATGTGACATGGTATAGCCAATCTCCGCGCAATGATCTCCATCTTTGTGCCCGACATGATCTCCATCACTCCACCATGATTGCCTCCACCACGAATAGCAACTACAACTATTGCTAACTACTTAGCGATAAAGTAAAGCTATTACATGGCGTATAAGAAGTTGACACGCAGGTCATACACAATTATAAAGACAACCATACGGCTCCTGTCGGTTGTGAACTCATCGACATGCAAGTCGTGAAATATAAAAAAACATGATCATTGCATACATCTCAATTCATACACATCATGTCTTGGGCCATACCATATCACAAAACACTCCCTGCAAGAACAAGTTAGATGCCTCTACTTTGTTGTTGCATGTTTTATGTGGCTTGTGGGAGTAACAAGCTAAGAACGATTCTTGCCTACGGAAAGCCACAATGGTGAATCCGTTGTAAATCCCATGACTACTATAGTGAGAGAAACTGGCATCCACCAGCCGCATGTGTGGAACAAGCCACATGTCAAGTGTGGAGCCGGTCTCGTGAACGAGGTCGCGTAAAGTTGGCCTGGGCTGCTTCGATCTCACTATGCCGCGCCATAAGAAATACACAACAAGAGGTTTGCAACAGAAAACATCAACGCCCACAACAAGCATGTTGCGTTCTACTCGTGAAACACATCTACGCATAGATCTAGCTCTGATACCACTAATGGGTTTCGCAGCATAGTAAATCAAAATTTTCTTACGGATGCGAACAAGAAAGCCACGATCTAATCTAGGAGATGTAATCAAACGAGAGAGATTTATGAGATCTTCATACCCTTGAAGAAATCGCACAGCAGAAATGTTCAACAGAACGTGGTTGATGTAGTCGTACTCGCCGTCTCCTCCTCGCGATCCGATCCGATCCGATCCTACGCCGCAAGTGGCGGCGCCTCCGAGAGATGCACATGTACGGTGCAGCGACGTTTCCTCCTTCCTTGGTCCAACAAGTATGGTGGAGAGATAGATTGGATCTGCAGCACGATGGCGTGGTGCTTATGGTGGAGAGTTTTTGCGACAGGGCTTCGCCTACGCGCAGTTGGGAGAGAGAGAGGAAGGACAGCAGTTGGCAGATAGGGTTGGAGGAGTGGGGGGAGGCTTCGCCCCTGCCTTCCTTATATAGAGGGCTGGCCGGCCCCTCTTGGCCCCTCCTCCAAGCCCTAGGGCGGCGGCCCCAAGGGTGGAATGGGGGGCAAGTCTCCCCCTTCCTTCTAGAAGGCTCCCCTAGGGTTTCCCCTAGGGCTGGCCGGCCGGGCCTTAGGGGCATTGTGCCTGATTAGTGGTTTTAGTATCACCACATACAAATTGTAATATAGTAGTAAGGTATTCCCTTAGCTGCAGTTATCGTTTTCTCTCCACAGGGAATAAGCTACAAGGATTTATGCTTTGGCCGAAGCTAGACAGCACAAAGATGATGGAATAATCAAAGAAATTAACCTAAGCTAGCACATAGATTAACAGATCCAACACAGAAATAGATTCAGAGGGTTTGGGATGTAACAGACAGATCAAGATCGTCATACGATACCAAAGGTCTGCCTATAGGCGTTTGCACCTTTGGAATACTTCCTGCGGTCAGATGCGAGGAACCGGCCGAGACGGACCAGGGAGAAAAAGGGAGGAAGTATGGGGATACATGTTGGAATTATGCCCTAGAGGCAATAATAAAGATGTTATTATTATAATTCTTGTTCATGATAAAGTTTATATTCCATGCTAGAATTGTATTAAGCGGAAACATTAATACTTGTGTGGTTTGTGAACAACACCGTGTCCCTAGTACGCCTCTATGGACTAGCTCATTGATCAATGATGGTTAAGGTTTCCTAACCATAGACATGAGTTGTCAATTGATAATGAGATCATATCATTGGGAGAATGATATGGTGGACAGACCCAAACTAAGCAAAGCTATTAGATCGTTTCATCGTGTTCGTCTTTGCGAAGCTTTTCTCATGTCAAATATTGTATTCCTTAGACCATGAGATAATACAACTCCCTGGTATCGGAAGAAAGCTTTGAGGTCATCAAACGTCATCCTATGAGAGGGTGATTATAAAGGTGTCTCTCAGGTGATCGGAAAGTATACATTGGGTTGTATGTATCGAGATGGGATTTGTCCCTCCCAAGTCGAGAGATATACTTGGGCCCACTCGTGTCGATATCAACACGCTTGCAAGCATGTGGTTAAGGAGTTAATCACAAAGTGATATCGGATTACGGAACGAGTAAAGTACTTTGTGAGCGAGATTGAACTAGGTATGGCGATACGATCGAATCTCGGGCAAGTAAAATATCGCGAGACGAAGGGAATATATATGGGATTGATTGAATCCTGGCATCGTGGTTCATCCGATATGATCATCGATGAATGTGTGGAGTCAATATGGGTGCAGACCCGCTGTTGATTATTGATAGAAGATCATATGCATATTCTCGAACCCAGGTCACACATAACGTGTCTCGATGCTAGGATAGATTGGATACTTGGTTTATGAATTTTTGTTGAGTCTCGGATGGGATCCAGGATATCACGAGAGGTTCAGAATGGTCCGGAGAATAAGATTCATATAAAGGCGGTGCAATTTTGGAGTTCGAATTGTTAAGTTAATCGGTATTGTACGGAAGCTTCTAGAACCTTCGGAAGGGGCCAACATGGTCCCACCTTCCGGAGGGGCATGGGCCTATGAGGGAGTGTCCTGGCGCATTGGGCCAGGGCACAAAACCCCATAGGGCCCATCCGATCCTAGATAAGTTTAAACTCGTTTAAACTAGAGATAGGGTTTCTAGATAAGGGATAAGTTTAAACTCGTTTAAACTAGAGATAGGGTTTCTAGATAAGGAGAGTTTAAATCGTTTAAACTAGAGATAGGCTTGGAGGATGGGCAGGCTGGCCGCACCCCTCTATATATAGAGGGCTGGTGCGCCTCCCCACCACACCTTCCTCCAAACCCAGTTGCCTGTTGCCCTTCCTCTCTCCCTCCCATTGTTTGTAGGCGAAGCCTGCAGAAATTCTCCACCATATACACCACGCTGTCATCTGTAGATCCAATCTATCTCTACCATACTTGCTGGTCCGAGGAAGGAGGAGACGTCGAGGTGCCGCGTGTGCATCTCACGGAGGCACCGCCACTTGTGGTGCTAGATCAGATCGGATCGCGAGGAGGAGAAGCGAGTGCGACTACATCACCCACGTTCCCGAGCGTTCATGCATGCGAATCTTCAAGGGTATGAAGATCTAATCCAATCTCTCTCGTTGTTTGCATCTCCTAGATTAGATCTTGGCTTTCCTCTGTTAAGCTTCCGTAGAAAATTTTGATTTACTATGCTTGAAACCCTTGATGTATCGAGCTAGAACTATGCGTAGATGTGATTCACGAGTAGAAGCATAACATGGTTGTTGCGGGCGTTGATGTTTCTGTTTCAAGCCTCTTGTTTGTGTTCTTCTTATGACGCGGGATAGTGAGATTGAAGCGGTCCAGGCCAACCTTACGCAACGTCGTTCGCGAGACCGGCTCCGCACTTGACGTGTGGCTTGTTCCACACATGCGGCTGGTGGATGTCGGTTTCTCTCACTATAGTTGTCATGGGATTAACACGGAGTTTGGTAACCATAATATCACCGTTGTGGCTTTCCGTAGGTAAGAATCGTTCTTAGCATCTACTCCCATGAGCCACGTAAAACATGCAACAACAAAGTAGAGGTCTAACTTGTTTTTGCAGGGAGTGTTTTCTGTGATATGGTATGGCCCAAGATATGATGTGTATAATGTATGCGATGATCATGTTTTGTAATGTTTCACGACTTGCATGTCGATGAGTACACAACCGGCAGGAGCCATATGGTTGTCTTTATAATTGTGTATGACCTGCGAGTCAACTTCTTATACGCCATGTAATAGCTTTACTTTATCGCTAAGTAGTTAGCAATAGTTGTAGTTGCTGTTCGTGGTGGAGGCAATCATGGTGGAGTGATGGAGATCATGCCAGAACGCACAAGATGGAGATCATTGCGAAGATTGGCCATACCATGTCACATAAAGTTATATGCATGTGATGTTTATCCTTTTATGTATCTTATTATGCTTAGATCGACGGTAGCATTATAAGATGATTCCTCACTTAAAGATCAAGATAAAACTGTGTTCTCCCCAAGTATGCACCGTTGCGAAAGTTAAATGTGTCCAAGCATCACGTGATGATCGGGTGCTATAGAATCTACGCTCATACAACGGGTGCAAGCCAGTTTTACACGCGAAATACTTGGGTCTAACTTGGCGAGCCTAGCATGTACGACATGGCCTCGGAACACAAGAACTGAAAGGTTAAGCATGAGTCATATGAATGATATGATCGACACCGTTGTCCACCATTGAAACCACATCTCTTCTCGTGATGATCGGATTAGGTGTGGTGAATTTGGATCGTGTTCACTAAACAACTTGAGGGATGTTGAATTTAGTGGGAGTTCATCTAGTAATTTGATTAAGTTGAACTATTTATCATGAACATAGTCTAAATTGTACTTGCAAATCGTAGATCCAATGGCCAAGTCCAACTTCAACTTCAACGTTTTCTTTGAGAAAGAAAAGCTTAGAAACAATGGGTCTAACTTCACCAACGGTTCCAATCTTAGAATCATTACATGCAGCGGACAAAAGGACTATGTCCTTGGGAAAGCGTTAGGTGACCCTACTGCAATCAAGCTACTGATGAGAAAGCTGTCTATCGATCGGCAAAGATGATTATGGTGTGATTAAGAGCACCATGTTGTTTGCTATGGAACCGGAACTTCAAAATCGTTTTGAAAACTATCCGGGCCCTTTGAGAGTCTCGAGGTGCTGTAAACCATGTTTGAGACTCAGTCCGTTACGAGAGATATGAGATCTCGAGAAGTTCTTTAAGCGCAAGATGGAGGAAGGGAGTTCCGTTAGTGAGCACGCCATTAAGATGTCGGGCTACACTCAACGCCTTGAGCAACTGGACTGCAAGATTCCGGAGGAGCTCAAGATTGACAGGTTCTACAATCACTCCTCCCGGCTACAAAAGTTTTGTAGTGACTCATAATCAGATTGGTTCCAGATCGATCACCGAGCTCTTCGCAAAGCTGAAGGCGGAGGTGGACATCAAAAGGATAATCATGTGTTGATGGTCAACAAGCCCTCCTTTAAGAAAGGTAAAGGTGCAAAGAAGCCCTTCAAGAAAAGCGGCGGCAAGCGCGTTGCCCTGAGAAGAAGCTCAGTCTGGTCCCAAGCCGGAAGCGAGTGCTTCTATTGCAAGGACAAGGGTCCTTTAAGCAATCGTCCGAAGTACTTAGCGGACAAGAAGGCTGGCACCATCAAAGGTATATTTGATATACATGTTATTGATGTTTTCCTTACTAGCCCTTGTTGTAGTGCACAGGTATTTGATACCGGTTCGATTGCTAATATTTGTAACTTCGAAGCAGGGGCTGCCGAATAGGCGGCGACTTGCGAGGATGAGGTGACGATCTTGGCGTTGGCAGCGGATCAAGAGTTGATGTGATGGCCGTCGTACGCTCTCCTTAGTTTTACCTTGATTAGTTTTAAACCTTAATAAATGTTATTATGTGCCTGCGTTTAGCATGAACATTATTTCTGGATCGTGTTTATTGCAAGACGGTTATTCATTTAAATCGAGAATAATGGTTGTTCTATTTATATGAGTAACATCTTTTATGGTCATGCACCTTTGTGAATGGTTTATTTCTTCTAAATCTCGAAAGGGATGAAACACACATCCATAACATTGAGGCTAAGAGATGCAAAGTAGATAGTGATAATACTACTTATTTGTGGCACTGTCGTCTAGGTCATATTGGTGTAAAGCGCATGAAGAAACTCCATTCTGATGGACTTTTGGAGTCTCTTGATTTTTAATCATTTGACACAATCGAACCAATCCTTATGGGCAAGATGATCAAAACCCGTTCTCTGGTATGATGGAGCGAGCAACGGACTTGTTGGAAATCATACATACCGATGTATGCGGACCGATGAGTGTTTCGACGCGCGGTGGATATCGCTACTTTCTCACTTTTACCGATGACTTAAGTAGATATGGGTATATCTATTTAATGAAACATAAATCTGAAACGTTTGAAAAGTTCAAAGAATTTCAGAATAAAGTGGAGAACCATCGTAACGTAAAGATTAAGTTTCTGATCCGATCGTGGGGGCGAATATTTGAGTTATGATTTTCTCACGCATCTCAAAGCAAGTGGAATCGTTTCACAACTCACGCCACCCGGAACACCACAGCGCAATGGTGTGTCTGAACGCCGGAATCGAACCCTATTAGATATGGTCCGATCGATGATGTCTCTTACTGATTTTAAGTTATCATTTTTGTTTTATTCATTAGTATCCTCTGCATTCAATTTAAATAGGGCTCCATCTAAATCCGTTGAGACGACACCGTATGAAGCGTGGTTTGGTGCTAAACCTAAGTTGTCGTTTCTTAAAGTTTGGGGATCTGAAGCTTCGTCAGAAGTTGATGCGGACAAGCTCGAACCCAAAGCGGAGAAGCGTCTTCATAGGATACCCTAAGGAAACTATTGGGTATACCTTCTATCCGCGAACCGAAGGCAAAGTGTTTATGAAGAACGGTTCCTTTCTTGAGAAGGAGTTTCTCTCGAAAGAAGTGAGTGGGAGGAAAGTAGAGCTAGCGAGGTTATTGAACCTTCTCTTGAATTGGAGAGTAGCGCAGCACCTGAAATTGTTCGATTGCGCTGCACCAACAATAGAGGAAGCTAATGACAAGGATCATGAAGCTTGGACGATCTCGCTCTTGAGCGTCGCAGGTCGACAAGGTCGCGTGCCCCTCTGAGTGGTGCGGCAACCTGTCTTATTTGTCTTATTAGTAGAAGACGGTGAACCTCTGAACTATGAGGAAGCGATGATGAGCCCGGACTCGAGAAATGGCTAGAAGCCATGAAATCCGAATTGGGATCCATGGCGAAAACCAAGTATGGACTTTGGTGGACCCTCCTAGCGACCGAAAGGCCGTTGAGTGCAAATGGATCTTCAAGAAAGCAACGGCGGATGGTAATGTTACCGTCTATAAAGCACGGCTTGTTGCGAAAGGTTTTCGACAAGTTCAAGGTGTTGACTACGATGAGACTTTCTCTCCGTGGCGATGTTTAAGTCCATTCGGATTTTATTAGCAATTGCTGCGTTTCATGATTATGAAATATGGCAAATGGATGTCAAGACTGCTTTCCTCAATGGCAACATTGATGAAGAGTTGTATATGATGCAACCCGAAGGTTTTGTCGATCCTAAGGATCTTGATAAAGTATGCAAACTTCAGCGTTCCATTATATGAAGCAAGCGTCTCGGAGTTGGAACCTTCGTTTTGATCAAGTGATCAAGAGCTTTGGATTTGTTCCAAATTGCTATGAAGCTTGCATCTACAAGAAAGTGAGTGGGAGCTCGGTGACGTTTCTGGTACTATATGTGGATGACATATTGATTATTGGAAATGACATCAACATGCTTAACGATGTGAAGAGTTATTTGAACAAGTGTTTTTCAATGAAAGACCTAGGTGAAGCTGCTTATATATTGGGCATCAAAATCTATAGAGATAGACAAAACGCTGATAGCTTTAAGCGAGTACATACCTAGACAAAGTTACGAAAAGGTTCAGAATGGATAAGACATTGAAAGGTTCGGTGCCTATGTTGTCGGGTAAGATATTGAGCAAGGCTCGGTGTCCATTCTGATGAAATGATAGGGAAGCTATGAGCAAAGTGCCTTATGCCTCGGCCATAGGTTCCATCATGTATGCCATCTTTGTGTACTAGACCGGATGTGTCCAATGCTCTTAGTTTGTGACGAGATATCAAAGTGATCCGAGTGGAACCTTTGGACAGCCGTGAAGAACATCCTAAGGTACCTAAATAGTACTAAAGAAATGTTCTTAGTCTATGGGGGTGATGAACAGCTCGTCGTAAAAGGTTACATCGATGCTAGTTTTGACATCGACAAGGATGATGCTAAATCTCAGACAGGATACGTGTATATTTTGAATGGAGGAGCTATGAGCTGGAGAAGCTGCAAGCAAAGCGTGGTCGCATGATCTACAGTAGAAGCGGAATACATGGGTGCTGCAGAAGCGTCAAGTGAAGGAGTTTGGATCAGAAACTTCATCACTGAGCTTGGCGTGGTTCCAAGTGCATTGGACCTTTGGAGATATTGTGTGACAACACTGGCGCCATAGCACTCGCTAAGGAACCAAGATATCATCCAAAGACCAAGCATATCAACCGCAAGTTTCATATAATCCGAGATTATATAGCAGATGGAGATCTGAAGATCAGCAAAGTACATACAGATCTGAATGTCGCAGATCCATTGACTAAACCTCTTCCACGTGTAAAACATGATCAGCACCTCAGTGCCATGGGTGTAAGATTGTTGCCAAATGTAAACTAGATTATTGACTCTAGTGCAAGTGGGAGACTGTTGGAATTATGCCCTAGAGGCAATAATAAAGATGTTATTATTATAGTTCTTGTTCATGATAAAGTTTATATTCCATGCTAGAATTGTATTAAGCGGAAACATTAATACTTGTGTGGTTTGTGAACAACACGTGTCCCTAATGCGCCTCTATGGACTAGCTCATTGATCAATGATGGTTAAGGTTTCCTAACCATAGACATGAGTTGTCAATTGATAATGAGATCATATAATTGGGAGAATGATATGGTGGATAGACCCAAACTAAGCAAAGCTATTAGATCGTTTCATCGTGTTCGTCTTTGCGAAGCTTTTCTCATGTCAAATATTGTATTCCTTAGACCATGAGATAATACAACTCCCTGGTATCGGAAGAAAAGCTTGAGGTCATCAAACGTCATCCTATGAGAGGGTGATCATAAAGGTGTCTCTCAGGTGATCGGAAAGTATCTGTTGGGTTGTATGTATCGAGATGGGATTTGTCCCTCCCAAGTCGGAGATATACTTGGGCCCACTTTCGTGTCGATATCAACACCGCTTGCAAGCATGTGGTTAAGGAGTTAATCACAAAGTGATATCGTATTCGGAACGAGTAAAGTACTTTGTGAGCGAGATTGAACTAGGTATGACGATACCGACGATCGAATCTCGGGCAAGTAAAATATCGCGAGATGAAGGGAATATATATATGGGATTGATTGAATCCTGGCATCGTGGTTCATCCGATATGATCATCGATGAATGTGTGGGAGTCAATATGGGTGCCCAGACCCTGTTGATTATTGATAGAAGATCATGTGCATATTCTCGAACCAGCGGTCACACATAACGTGTCTCGGCTAGGATAGATTGGATACTTGGTTTATGAATTTTTGTTGAGTCTCGGATGGGATCCGGGATATCACGAGAGGTTCGGAATGGTCCGAGAATAAGATTCATATAAGGCGGTGCAGTTTTGGAGTTCGAAATTGTTCCGGGTTAATCGGTATTGTACCAGAAGCTTCTAGAACCTTCCGGAAGGGGGCCAACGTGGTCCCACCTTCCGGGAGGGTGCATGGGCCTATGAGGGAGTGTCCTGGCTGCATTGGGCCAGGGCACAAGGCCCCATAGGGCCCAACCGATCCTAGATAAGTTTAAACTCGTTTAAACTAGAGATAGGGTTTCTAGATAAGGGATAAGTTTAAACTCGTTTAAACTAGAGATAGGGTTTCTAGATAAGGGAGAGTTTAAATCGTTTAAACTAGAGATAGGCTTGGAGGATGGGCAGGGCTGGCGCACCCCTCTATATATAGAGGGCTGGTGCGCCTCCCCACCACACCTTCCTCCAAACCCAGGCCTGCCCTTCCTCTCTCCCTCCCGATTGTTTGTAGGCGAAGCCTGCGGCGAAATTCTCCACCATATACACGCCGTCGTGCTGTAGATCCAATCTATCTCTCCACCATACTTGCTGGTCCGAGGAAGGAGGAGACGTCGAGGTGCCGCACGTGTGCATCTCACGGAGGCACCGCCACTTGTGGTGCTAGATCGGATCGGATCGCGAGGAGGAGAAGCGAGTACGACTACATCACCCACGTTAGACAAAGCGTTCACTGTGCGAATCTTCAAGGGTATGAAGATCTAATCCAATCTCTCTCGTTGTTTGCATCTCCTAGATTAGATCTTGGCTTTCCTTCTGTTCGCTTCCGTAGAAAATTTTGATTTACTATGCTGCGAAACCCTTCAATACAGAGAGAGAGAGAACAACACGATTACAACATCCACAGTTAACAGGAATTGAACACAATCAACACACAGGGAACACTGCACGTTTATTGCCTAAGAAACTAAGATGCACTGAAGCAAGCAGAGAGCAGAAGAGGGTAGGCAGAGCAAAGAAGGCTAGAAAGCAGATCAGCAAAAGGGCAGAAGCTAGAGTAGCAACAGAAGGTTTTAGGCAAAGCAAAGAGGGAGAAGCAAGCAGAGCATCTAGGATCTAGAGACAGCTATAGCACATGAACAAAACACTGAACATAGAGAGATACTGCTAGCAAAACATAGATGCACTGCTCAGGCTAGGGACAGAAGAAGAAGCAATAGATCAGAAGGCAGAGCAGCAAAAGATTTGTAGGCAGATCATAGCAAAGTCCAAGAAGTTTATCTTAGCATCACCAGCACCATCATCACATGAACATGAACATAAAAACAAGAAAATGAACACAAACATCACATATTACATATTTATTACAAGCCACATCACAGGTTCACAGTTTACAGATTACATCAACTAAAATACTACAGAAATGAACTACTAGGAAGGAGACAGAAGGCAGTACAGAAGAAAAGATATAGGCAGATTAGCAGGAGAGGAAGCAGATAGAGCAGAGCAGAGAGTTCTAGCCAGAGCAGCAAGGGCTAGAAGTTAGATCAGCACAGGGTCAGGAGCTAGAGTAGCACAGCAAAGGAGTATAGTCTAGGCAGAACAGAGGAGAAGAACTAAGCAGATTAGGAGCATGCAGAGCGAGCAGAACAGTTCAGAGAGGAAGCAGAGAGAGAACAGGGCAGAGCAGAGAGGAGAATAGGGCACTACAGCACGAGGAGGCAGCTGGTGATGTTGAACAACTCGCCAGAGAAGAAGCTGGCGCGCCGCCGCACCTGGCCTGGCCGCGGCGGTAGCCGGGTCTTGCGGCACCTTGTCTGTAGGGTGGATGTGACCTCCCCCCACCCCCCTCTTGTGATGTGACATGCCTCTCCTTTTATCAGTAGATCAGCACTTTGCACTTTACTCCCTCTTCTTCTCAACTTCTCTCACAAGATCATCCCTCACATACTGCCTCGTGCCAGTGTAATGCACCGTCCAGGGGCTGCAGTTCAAAGGTACAGTGCACAGGGTTGCACTGGTCTGGTTTGGTTCTGCACTGCACTTGCACTGCTTCAGTGATGCTCATGCTCTGCCTAGACACTTCCTTGCTTTGCTTGCATCTGCATAGGGTTGCTCTGCCTAGGCTTAGAAGCTTGCACTGATTGGCTGGCATTTGCACTGGGTTGCTGTGCATAGGCTGCTAGGTTGCACTTCTTCTGTGCATCTACACTGGATTGCACAGGGCATGTGCTGCTGTTGCTTTGCACTAACTGAGCTGCCTTGGCGATTGCACTGAGTTAAGCACTGCCTTTGTATTGTCCAAGCACTGCCACTATACTGGGCTCCGTTTACACTGGCTGTTTACTGCCCTTTGCAGAATGGATTAACTGCTTGTGAATTTAGGTGCCTTTTCGCACCAATTCTGCAGAAAATGGCAACAGGCTGTAAGGCAGGTCATGTAATCAATATTTCTTAATATATTATATTTCAGTAGCATAAATGATCACTAAAGCATCACATATGAATGATTATGCACTGAAATATGCTTGGAAAATATGGTGATTAAGCTGTTGATCAACACCCCCACACTAAAACTTTTGCTTGCCCTCAAGCAAACAACCAGAGATGAAATCAAGCAGTTTCAGCAGAAAAACTTTGCAAAGGAAAACATTTCAACAGTCTGGAAATTTATTTAACACTAGTTCTTACTTCATGGAAAAGGAATGCTCACTTAGTTAGGATTATAGCTATGCTATAAATTAAAAGCATTCTAGGTTTATCTACACTGATTAACTATGATCCAGAAGATGAAATAAGAAAACTCTGATGAAGGTCCAAAGCTGTGTCTAGATTGAAGATAAATTTCCAAAACACATAACAACCGAAGTTTGTAGCATCTTATAATAATTCATAAATCAGCACACATTGCTTCACATGACCATTCCCAGGAACACCCCATGCTAATGCTAGTGCTGATCTTATTAGCAAATTGTTTGTTGTATAGTTGTTGCTTCACCTGGCCATTCCCAGGAACACACCAGGCTAATGCATGTACAATTTTTTTTAACTTTGGCAATTCAAACAATTGATTAGTACATTTGTGTGCTTCACATGGCCATTTCCAGGAACACACCATGCTAATGTTGTACTAGTTTTCAGATTAGGCAACTTCAAACAGTGGGTTAGTACATTTTTGCTTCACATGGCCATTCCCAGGAACACACCATGGTAATGCTTGTACTTAGCCCAAAAGGCTCAGAGATGGACAGTAGCACAGTTTTAGTTTTTATCTAATTAGATCACAGTTCCTCAGTGTAAATAAACAGGGAAATCTAGTAATTAACATACATAACTATACATCAGAATTAAGTGGACAGAAGGTTTTCATGAAGTTAGAAACAGTGTTAGATAGATTTACAGACTGACGGAATATTTGCCAAGGTAAAGTTTGAGTACTGAAACTACATGTGTCATCAAAATTGCAACCATCAGATCAGAATTGAATATTGCAATCAACAAGAACATCCAACACAGGAAATTACAATAGAAATGCATGTAGCGATTGAGTCTCCCCCACACTAAGTATTTACAATGAATATAAACATCAAGCTGGGGTAAGAAACAGCTCACCAAGGTTCATTAGCACTTCCTTGGAAGACAGCTTTGCACTGCTTCTGTTGCACTTCCAGATAGATTGCACTGGCTCATCAACAGGCTTGCACTGCCTCAATGGCTCTTGCTTTGACTCTGCTTTGGCTTGCCTCTGTTTTTTTTCAACTGCATCTTACACTGCCTCTGCAGAGATTGTACTGCCTCTGCAATTTATTTCTAACTACATGCCATGACTCCACCAGGATCCCAAGGAATGTCAAGCCCAATCATGAGTTGCTTCAGGATTTGGACAAAAGTATCACCCTGCAGGCACACTCAAAGAAACATCAAGTTGCAAAAGTGACAGGGTTTTCACCCAACAGATCATAATAGAATAACCAATAATATGAGTATAATGATAAAGCACATGGTCTGGGTGAAAAGTGTCAGCAATCTCAGCAAAGTCTAGGCAACTATTATCAAATTTATGAGCATGGTTATGACAAGCATTGAGCAGAATATCATGTGGAATAAGCAAGTCAGCAAAAAGAGTATGAGCAATGTGAATAATAGAAAATGAAAGTCTAAGCATGGCACATTGCATCATAACTATAGCTGTCAAAATATGAGGATGAGGATCAGATGAACCTGCATAAAGGACAAGTGGCAAGTCTGGGTCAGATTCTACAATTTCTTCCTCTTCATCTTCAGTGATGATAGGTGAATGATTTGTTTCCAGATTTGCTCTGCCCCTGCTACATTCCAATACCGCCTCTTGTTCTTCTGCCTATGAGCACTCACTGTCTTGATCAACTATAGGAGAGGAGTGAGAACCTCTGGAACATCAAGAAGATCATATGAAGCAATCAGCTCAAGCTGTGATGAGATTGCACTGCCAATCTTCAGATTCTTCTCAATTTTTTTAATTTTTTCAATCAGTTCTGTCCCATCCTTGATCTTCCTCATTTCTATGACTAGGTATCCCCTCAAGGAATCATCAGAAGTATTCCAGTGGAATGCAAGGCATATCAAGTTGAGCTTCTCTGTGTCATCCAACTCTTCATCTTGTTCTTGCACTTGAGGAGGAAAATTCAACTCCATTGCTTGAGGTTGGGGTTCAGGCACATGAGCTTCTTCTTGTGGCAGGCTTGCATCACTCTGGACTATCTTATCCACTAGCTGCTGATCAATGCACTCTTCCATCCCAGATGGTTGCACTGCTAGGGGAGTAGACATAGCAGTGAGCTGAGCACCTAACTGAGCTTCAACTTTGATTGTACTACGTCTGATTTCTTCATTCAGCTTCTCCATTTGTTCCAATAGTTCTAGTTTCTTTTCCCCGAGCCTATCATACATAGAGGATTCCTCTTCTGAAGGAGTGGAATAAGCACTGATCTGAAATTGTTCTTGAATTTCTGGAGCAAATGTTTGAGCTGAGTGAGAAATGTAACAGTATGCTCTCTATTTTGGCCATCAGTTCCTGCTGCATTCTGCTGATTCTTTCATACCAAGAGGGTTCCTCTTCTTCACACCTAACTTCCTGCATTTGAACACTAGGAGAAAATGATGAGATAGGTGGGTTGTTGCCCCTATATGCCTCACTTGGGTTCCCAGGCCAACCATAGTTGTATTGGCATGAACCATGTTGTGAAGCAAAGTTCATCCAAAACAATTTGGAGTGGGAGAATAACCATACTGACATTCAGCAGGTGTGTGGCCTTGGTTACAACAAATTTGACAAACAGGAACAACATGAGGATAACCATGAGCATTAATATGATTCTGATATGCAATGTCATCATCACCACTAAACATGTATTTCCATGGATCTATATAGTATGCCATCTCAATTGTCACAAAATCTAACAAGGAGACAAAGAAGAAGGTAAAAGAAACACAAAAACAAAGATAAAAAAGAAACAACCTAGAAACTAGACTAAACAAAAGAAAAATAAAATAACAAGGAAAACAAAAGAAAACGAGAAAGCACAAAAAGAAAACAAAATGTCTAGACTATAGCCTAACACAATCTTTTGTATCTAGATTCCCCGGCAACGGCGCCAAATTTGATCAGTGGTTTTAGTATCACCACATACAAATTGTAATATAGTAGTAAGGTATTCCCTTAGCTGCAGTTATCGTTTTCTCTCCACAGGGAATAGGCTACAAGGATTTATGCTTTGGCTGAAGCTAGACAACGCAAAGATGATAGAATAATCAAAGAAATTAACCTAAGCTAGCACACAGATTAACAGATCCAACATAGAAATAGATTCAGAGGGTTTGGGATAGAAAAGCAGACGGTACCTTTGCTGCATTATACCAAAGGGTCTCATTTATAGGCGTTTTGCACACTGGAATACTTCCTGCAGATGCAGACAGGAACTGGCTAAGACAGAGAACAGGGAGAAAAAGGGAGGAAGTATGGGGATACAAAGAGAGAGAGCACAACACGATTACAACATCCACGGTTAACAGGAATTGAACACAATCAACACACAGGGAACAATGCACGTTTATTGCCTAAGAAACTAAGATGCACTGAAGCAAGCAGAGAGCAGAAGAGGGTATGCAGAGCAAAGAAGGCTAGAAAGCAGATCAGCAAAAGGGCAGAAGCTAGAGTAGCAACAGAAGGTTTTAGGAAGAGCAAAGAGGGAGAAGCAAGCAGAGCATCTAGGATCTAGAGACAGCTACAGCACATGAACAAAACACTGAACACAGAGAGTACTGCTAGCAAAACATAGATGCACTGCTCAGGCTAGGGACAGAAGAAGAAGCAACAAATCAGAAGGCAGAGCAGCAAAAGATTAGAAGGCAGATCATAGCAAAGTCCAAGAAGTTTATCTTAGCATCACCAGCACCATCATCACATGAACATGAACATAAACATAATAAAATGAACACAAACATCACATATTACATATTTATTACAAGCCACATCACATGTTCACAGTTTACAGATTACATCAACTAAAATACTACAGAAATGAACTACTAGGAAGGAGACAGAAGGCAGTACAGAAGAAAAAGATACAGGCAGATTAGCAGGAGAGGAAGCAGATAGAGCAGAGCAGAGAGTTCTAGGCAGAGAATCAAGGGCTAGAAGGTAGATCAGCATAGGGTCAGGAGCTAGAGCAGCACAACAAAGGAGTAGAGTCTAGGCAGAACAGAGGAGAAGAACTAAGCAGATCAGAGCGCAGAAGCGAGCGAAGCCAGAAGAAGAAGCAGAGAGAGAACAGGGCAGAGCACAGAGGAGAATAGGGAAGTATAGCACGAGGAGGAGGCATCTGGTGACGTTGAAGAACTCGTCGGAGAAGAAGCTGGCGCTCTGGCCTGGCCGCGGCGGTAGCCGGGTCTTGCGGCACCTTGTCTGTAGGGTGGATGTGACCTCCCCCCACCCCCTCTGGTGATGTGACCTGCCTCTCCTTTTATCAGCAGATCAACACTTTGCACTTTACTCCCTCTTCTTCTCAACTTCTCTCACAAGATCATCCCTCACATACTGCCTTGTGCCAGTGTAATGCACCGTCCAGGGGCTGCAGTTCAAAGGTACAGTGAACAGGGTTGCCTTTGTCAGTTTGGTTCTGTTGCACTTGCCTTTGCTCAATGATGCTCATGCTCTGCCTGGACACTTCCTTGATTTGCTTGCATCTGCACAGGGTTGCTCTGCCTAGGCTTAGAAGCTTGCACTGCTTGGCTGGCATTTGCACTAGGTTGCTGTGCATAGGCTGCTAGGTTGCACTTCTTCTGTGCATCTACACTGGATTGCACAGGGCTTGTGCTGTTGTTGCTTTGCACTAACTGAGCTGCCTTGGCGATTGCACTGAGTTAAGCACTGCCTCTGTATTGTCCAAGCACTGCCACTATACTGGGCTCCGTTTACACTGGCTGTTTACTGCCCTTTCCAGAATGGATGAACTGCTTGTGAATTTAGGTGCCTTTTCGCACCAATTCTGCAGAAAATGGAAACAGGCTGTAAGACAGGTCATGTAATCAATATTGCTTAATATATTATATTTCAGTATCATAAATGATTACTAAAGCATCACATATGAATGATTATGCACTGAAATATGCTTGGAAAATATGGTGATTAAGCTGTTGATCAGTGCCCCTGGCCCAAAGTGGCCAGGGCACTTCCCCTTAGGCCCACGCAGGCCTTCGACAAGTGGGCCCACGTTGGTCCCACTCCGGAACCTTCTAGAACCTTCCGGTACAATACGGATAAACTCTGAAACGATTCCGAAATCCAAAAAATACTTTCCTTTATATGAATCTGATTCTCCGAACCATTCCGGAACCTCTCGTAATGTCCTGGATCTCATCCGAGACTCCGAACAAAAACTCATAAACCAATCATCCATTCTATCCTAGCGTCGATGCACGTTAAGTGTGTGACCCTACGGGTTCGAGAATATGCAGACATGATCTTCTATCAATAATCAACAGCGGGATCTGGAAACCCATATTGACTCCCACACATTCATCAATGATCATATCGGATGAACCACGATACCAGGATTCAATTAATCCCATATATGTATTCCCTTCGTCACGCGATATTTTACTTGCCCGAGATTTGATCATTGGTATCGACATACCTAGTTCAATCTCGTTCACAGCAAGTACTTTACTCGTTCCGTAATACGATATCACTTTGTGATTAACTCCTTAACCACGTGCTTGCAAGCGGTGTTGATATCGATTATCGAGTGGGCCCGAAGTATATCTCTCCACTGGAGGACAAATTCCATCTCGATACATACAACCCAACAAGTACTTTCTGATCACCTGAGAGACACCTTTATGATCACCCTCACATAGGATGATGTTTGATGACCTCAAATCTTTCTTCCGATACCAGGGAGTTGTATTATCTCATGGTCTAAGGAATACAATACTTGACATAGGAAAAAGCTTCACAAAGATGAACATGATGACACGATCTAATTGCTCTGCTTAATTTGGGTCTGTCCATCATATCATTCTCCTAATGATATGATCTCATTATTAATCGACAACTCACGTCTATGGTTAGGAAACTTTAACCATCATTAATCAATGAGCTAGTCCATAGAGGCGTACTAGGGACACGGTGTTGTTCATAAACCACACAAGTATCAAAGTTTCCGTTTAATACAATTCTAGCATGGAATATAAACTTTATCATGAACAAGAATTATAATAATAACATCTTTATTATTGCCTCTAGGGCATAATTCCAACAATATCAATTTCTAATTAACCAACATTAGGGTTAACAAAAGTTTTTATTAATTAAACCATATCTTAATGAATGTGGGTGTGAATGTTTGCAATGCTATGTTGGATTATTGTAAATGATGAGAAATGGTTTAAATATCAAAACCATATCATCTAGGTCAATTCCAAACCAGATCGAAATAAAATAAAATTAAAATATGAAGCATATGACCAAATGATCATTTTTGCAAAAGATAACAACTAGCTCACTTTGAGCATCTCTAGCAAGTGATCTCAAACAGAAAATATTCCATTTCTTTTCTCCCCTTGCTAGACCTAGTCACACTAAACAGAATGGAGATTTGAAACCTTGCAGAAACAAATCCAAACCCAATTGAGAGGCAATTCAAAATTGAATCTATCTTATGTATCAAGATAGTCAATTTTGGAAAACCACTCAAACCTTCACCACTTAGCAAATCCTTTCACCCAGAGACTACCAAGCTTAGGATCAGAACACCCACCAAAAATCACTTGAAAATATGATGGTTTAGTTCTTGTGGCCATTTGATCAAACACCTGGTGAACACAGTACAACCTCAACAACTATACACTGTTTTGATCAATCTTTGATCATCCTTGTGACCTCACCGAGCTCACACGACGTGCCCTTAACTCACTCAGTACTAGCCCGTGCGAAGGAGCCCCTCTCACTCGACCAAACGACTAGTGCAAAAAGGTACCCGAGCTCACCTTGCCACCTCGACGCGGACACGCTGCCATAGACCGCACCGCCCTCGCCCACTATGTATAGGAGGTATCCCTGACCTCACCGCCCCTGCCTGTGCACGCCTCAACTAACGACCGCCCGCGGAAATGCTAGCACAACCGCTCCCATTTAACACCAGACCATGACGGTCGTCGCGCCAGAGTGCCGAGCAATCCCGCGTGCACACGCCACGCCTCGCCCTCTCCTTGCGCCAATAAGTTCGTCGTGACTCCAGCAACCGCCCAGACATGATCGTTTGACCCTGCGCTCACCATGACCACCGTACGCCGTGACGATTGCCGATGGTACCGCAACAGAGCACAGAGGTTCTAGAACGATAGAGGCCGTGCCTAGTCATGCCACTGTGCGCATGACGATCGCCCTGAAGCACCGCGTCAACCTACACCCTTTGCCATGCCGATAGCACACTATAACTATGTCGCCGATGAGCCCGAGCCATGCCGCCATGCCCCCTTCGCTGCAGTATAAATTGATCCCTCCCCTGCCTCAAAACGCACACCATCTCACTCCTCTCTCACCCAACAACCTCTCTGAACCGTCCCTAGAGCAAGGCGAGCACCACACCGCCGGAATTTGACCGGAGTTTGCCGCTGCAGAGGAGGAAATGAGCCGATGCTAGGAGCCTCCCCAGAGATGCCGCGACGACCAGTCGAACCGCCATCATTGACTCGTTCGTTAGCCCACCTCGTCGGACCTAGCTGAGACCTGGTAAGCCCCGACGACCCCTGCCGTAGCGCTAGGGTTCGGTCTCGCGCATGCCATGCGACGCAGATGATGATGCTGAGCTGTTGATCGTGCTCTAATCGTGTGGCTAGGATTAGCGCGTACCCTTTGTTTTAACGTAGTCACTGACGTGTGGGACTAACACCGGTGCAGCCTGCAGTGCGCGCATCACGTAGTTGGGCCAGCCCATTAGCATTCTCTCGCGTATCCCACGGATTCTAACTTAGATTTTTCTTTTATTTGAAAATCCCATACTGTAGGAAACTTTGAAAATCAGTTCAGGAAGATTCACTGAACCAAATTGAATGAAACCAATTTTGTTAGAAAGAAGATGAAAATCTCTAATCACTCCCGTTGGATTCAAACAGTTTGAATCTATAGATCACCCGCAGTAAAAATAACAAGACAGTAGCTTTTGTTACTTCAAACATTTTTCTAAAATCAACCATAAGTGATTTTGAGTTGGTTCCAACTCTCAAAAATCACATTGGCCAAGACCTATCTGAATATGTAAAAATTTATAATTTTGCATAAAGTAGTCCTAGAACAAAATTAAAGAATGGCTTTATAGTCATTTCTAGTCACATAAATAATATTAAATTTCATTTCTAAAGTTTGTAATTTAGGTCAACCACTTTAAATTACATTCCCAAATATTTGAATATGTGGTGATGATAGGTGTCAATATGATCCCATATTTGAATTGGAGAATATTAAATCTTAAGTAACTTTTCAATGAGTAGAAATTACTTTTATAAAATAAGATAAATTAAAATCTTGTCACTCTTTCCTTGTAATGATAGAGATGATGTTAGATCATCTAGTGTGACTCCTTGTGTGTTAAATAGAGGTAGTTAAATATTGTCTGGTGACAGTGTACCTCGTATTAATTTATAGACGCTAGTATCAATTCGGGCTACAAGGAGGAATAATTCTACGAAGACGAGGAAGAGAGCTTCGACCCCCTTAGCAACCAAGGCAAGCTATACTAAGCATGCTATACCATGCAAGCCTCACTTGCAAACAATTATGATACCACTATTCAAAAAATAGGCCGAATCAGCGACTAATAGGCTGATTAATCGCTACAAGGGACCTGACCATGTCGATTACCACTAATCGTTTGTATTAATCGTTTAGCCGATTAATAGGTCTGACACTCCGATTACTAGGTATGTTCCCGATTAACCACTACACTTGGTGAAAAAAGTTACAAAATTATCAACACATATCGCCCATCCATCCGCTAGCCCGCCCCAATGAAGTAGGTTTTGCGAATCTCCCGCTTGATCCCTGCCTCCAGGAGCTTGATTTCCGCCATCACCAACCAATTCCTTGTTGTTGTTGACCAGTTCCTCGTAGTTTCCTACCAGACCTTAGATACAAGAGCTCGAGTGCCTTGTGGATCTCATCCGGGAGCTTAAGGCCGCCTTTAATAGGGTAGATGGTCGAGGTGCAAGAGGATTCATATGTATTTTAGGAGCTTATTTTTGTAGGCTGCATCAATTAAATTAGTTAATCGTCTGAATTACGATTAGTCGCTACTCCCAAGCCAACCAAGCAATTAACGATTACTGATTTACTTACCATTGGACTATACCAATCACAAGTTTTATTTGCAAGCTGTATCTTTTATCTTTTTTGCAAAGTTGTTCAATTAGTAATTAATTGGTGATTAGTGGAAGATTAGGAAAGGTGTCATCAAGAGCTTGGAACTTGATGTAGGTAGATAGACTTGTTTAGAACCCCTCAATAGTGACACCCTCATTGATAGATGCTAGTGCTAAACTAAACTTGATAACAATAGATGGGAACAAATGATTATGAAAACCTTGGAATGATGAGTCATTCTATTGAATTTTTTTGACATGTGTTATGGACACAATGAGTTGAAGATGATGTTGACTGAAGTATGTGACCTAATTTTGATAAAAACTGATGGTTGGGCTCGGATGCGATACCATTCCAATTTTACTATACAACCACAATACCCGAGTTTGGGTAGGGCTTGACTAGAAGTTTATGTGTCGTAGTATGGGTTCCCTCGCAGAACAAGGTGAGCTGAGGCTACCTTGTGAATGAATGTCCACCTGTGCAGTTCCCAAGATGACAGATGGCTATGGTTGGGAGGCCAAAGCTCATAGGGGAGGTGCCTATACTAGGGTATGTAATTGAAAGGTTAGGATCGATTATACGCATACCAAGTATTATGATTCAGGGTTATTCCTGATGGATATATCGAATGTCATGGTGAAAGTGTACCACCTCTGCAGAGTGTCAAACTATTCGAATAGCCGCGTCCGCGGTTATGGACAGTTGGATGGCCATACTGTTCCGTTGTCAGATGTTTTCCCAAAATGATTCGTGACTTTAATTGTGACTTTGACTTGACTCCACAAGGATGTGGACATGAAACTAGGTTCCCACTTGAGTAATCTAGACAACTAAAGTGAGGTCTTCACTACAAAGTACTTCTGGAATAAAATTGGCTTGTTACAAATAAACCTAGAGCTTAGAATTCCTATTAGAATGGTCTTACTGTGTTAGTGATAGTTTGCGAGTACTTAAAAGTACTCATGGCTTTGTCCCTGGCTATTCCCATGGCCAGACTACGAAGGAGACTACGAGGAGGATGGACAGCAGGACGCCTACGATAACTAGGATCATCTCTCATCGTCAGCATTGCCTGTGACCCTGAAGATGGAGCCACTACTACGCTATTATTATTCCGCTGCTTTGATTTTTAATCAGACCTGCTCATGAGATCAACTATTTGTAAGACTATTATGGTATGTAATGGATGATGTACTGTGCTACCAATTCTGTTATGTCTCGCAAAAATGGTAATCCTAGGATTGCGATGTACGGCATAATAGGCATCTGAGATTAAAAATCCAGGTGTTGACATTATGCCCCACAAATTGGGCTCGACATGGGAATTAAGAGGCAATTCTGGGAGGACCTTGAGGGCATGGTTAGTAGTATACCCACAAATGAGAAGCTCTTCATAGGAGGATATCTCAATGGCCATGTGGGTACATCTAACACAGGGTTTGAGGGGGTTCACGGGGGCTTTGGTTTGGGCGATAGAAATCATGAGGGTAAGGACATTTTAGATTTTGCAGTATCCTACGACCTATTGGTGGCTAACACCCTCTTCACGAAGAGGCTATCTAATCTAGTAACCTTTAGTAGCTCCCAACACACTAGCCAGATTGACTTTTTCCTTACTAGGAGGATGGATAGGCGAGCTTGTTTGGATTGCAGGGTGATACCTGGAGAGTGTGTTGTGGCACAGCATTGATACGTCGTAAGCGTATCTATAATTTTTGATGTTCCATGCTTGTTTTATATCATTTGTCTTATGTTTTGTCTACACTTTGAGGTATTTTTATACACTTTCTAGAACTAACCTATTGACAAGATGCCACCGTGTCAGTTGCTTGGTTTCTATTGTTTTTGGTTCCAGAAAGGCAGAAAATCAATATTCTCATAATTGGACGGGACAAAAGCCAAAGTCATTATTTTTCCTGAACCAACACGGAACAACGAAACAGAGACGGAGTAGGGCACCAGGGTGGACACACCCCCCCAGGCGCGGGCAAGCCCTGGTGGTGCCTACAGGGGGTGTGGGCCCCCTGTCCCTCCACCGACCTTGCCTCCTGTGCCTATAAGAAGCCCCTGGGAGAAAACTCTAAATCGACTAGAAGAAATCCACGAAAACCTCTGTAGCACCACCGCCACTGAAGGGGAGATTCGGGGGACAGAAAGTCTCTGTTTCGGAACACTGCCGAGACGGGGAAGTGCCCCCGGAGCAATCTCCATCTAGCTCCACCACCATCTTCATCACCGTTGCTGATTCCCATGATGAGGAGGGAGTAGTTCTTCCTCGAGGTTAAGGGCTCTACCGGTCGCTATGTGTTCATCTATCTCTCTATGCATGATCTTGTTGTGGTCATGAGCTTTGTAATCAAGTAGATCTACCTTGCTACTCAAGTGCTTCAATAGATCTCTTCTCTCCCCATGTGTGTGAAAGTGAAAGCGTGCACGCCATGGTGACACTTAGGCTAGAGTCTATATAAATACTCATTGTGCTTTAATAGATCTATGCTTTTCCCCACGTGTGTGAAAGTGACAGCGTGCACACCGTGTGTGGCACTTAAGCTAGGTTACATATATATTCATGAGTTATATTTTGAGTTGGTTGTATCTATGAAATTGTGGTGTTTGTTGGAACCATCTAGTGCTCAAGGTGATAGTGTGGGGTTATCTAGATTTGGGAAGGCCCTACCGCGGATTAGAGTGTCCAACCGGAGAGTAGTTAAGAGTAGTATCATGAAGAGAGGATATTTATATGAGAGAGTGTTCACTAGTGCAAGTATGATCCCTAGGCCTTGTTTCTAAAAATTGAAACACCGTTTGCTACTAGATCTGTTGCATGTTTGCTTGCTTTAGTCTTTACTTCACTCACACACGTTACCCCACGTCAACAACAAGTCAGAAGCTATGTGCCTCGCACCGTTACCGCTTGTATTTCACTATCTCTTACCCGAACTAGTGCACCTATACACCTGACAAGTGTATTGGGTGTGTTAGGGACACAAGAAACTTCTTGTATCTTGATTGCAGGGTTGCTTGAGAGGGATACCTTTGACCACTTTCTCCCTGAGTTCGATAAACCTTGGGTAATCCACATAAGGGAAACTTGTTGCTGTTCTACAAACCTCTGCACTTGGAGGCCCAACAACTGTCTACAAGAATAGAAGTGTGTAGACATCAAGCTATTTTCTGGCGCCGTTGCTGGGGAGGTAAGGTAAAAGGTACTCACATCCTCCGATGTCAGTGCTCGAAGATATTTCCTTTAGATTCTGCAATTTTGTCTATTTGTTTCTTGTTTTCACTAGTTAGGCTTAATGGAAAGCAACAACAAAATTAGAGAGCTTTATAGTGTTTATCTTGAGTTAGGACACGAAGTGTTTGAAGAGAAAATTAAAAAACCAATGGAACTTTATTTCCATGCTAATAGCAATGTTATTAGTATGAATTCTTTGGACACCATTGTTGCTAATGCTATGGAAACATCTAAGCTTGGGGAAGCTAGTTTTTATGAAAATGATCTTTCTAGTCCCCCAGCTTTGGAAGATAGCTATTCTATTGCTTATGATGATACCAAACCTCCAATTTATGATGATTACAATGATGCGTATGATATTTTCAGTTCACCTACTATTGAGGAGGAAATTAATTGTGATTACAATATGCCTCCTATATTTGATGATTATGGTGATGAGAATAATAATGATAGCTATTTTGTTGAACTTGCTCCCACTATGATTAATAAGAATACCTTTGCTTATGTGGAGAGTAATAATCATTTTATGCATGTGGCTCATGATAACAATGTTTTATGTGATAGTTATATTGTTAATTTTATTCATGATGTTACTGAAAGTTATTATGAGAGAGGGAAACATGGTCTTATGTATCTCAACAATATTAAGTTTCCCCTCTTTATGTTGAAAATCTTGAAGTTGCACTTGTTTTGCTTTCCTATGCTTGTTGGTTTGTGCTTTCATGACTTGTTTATTTACAAGATTCCTATGCATAGGAAGTGGGTTAGACTTAAATGTGTTTTTAATTTGCTTCTTGATGCTCTCTTTTACTTCAATTCATATTTTTTATGTGAGCATCTTCTAAAACTATCAAGCCTAACTTAAAGGCATTAAAGAAATGTACTTGTTGGGAGATAACCCAAGAGTTTTCTTGAGTCTTGGAAGTTATTACTTCTGTAATGACCTCTCCTTATCCTTTTTGTGTTCTTTTTTGTGCCAAGAATAACCTCTAATGAGATGGAAGTAAGATTTGTGGAGTTGCTGTCCCGAAACAGAATTCTGTCCTCCACCATAAAATTCCGTGAGGAGTCTAAGTAAGTCGGATTGAGATGAAAATTTACGAATAAATCCCCCAGTATGTTATATAACTTTAGTTAGTTCAACACTTTTTGATTTGAGCAACAGAAGGTCTTATAAAAAATTGGTTTCTACCTGCTGGTCTGTTTTGACAGATTTCTACCATTATTTGCATTTGCTTCTTATTGTTTCCTTTTTGGGTTCTTTTTGGAAATTGAGCTTTTTGATGGATTTGCTACAGTAGTTTGTATTTTTAGTGAAAAGTTTTGCTGTTCTAAAGCTAAACCCAAGGTTTTGTTATCTTTTGAATACACTAATGTTGCTAATGAAGATTGTGTGGAGTTTTGTATGAAGGAAAAATTTCAGGTGTAGAGAGAGAATGATGTAATGAGATGAAGAATGGACAAAAGCTCAAGCTTAGGGATTCCACCCCGTGTCACCCCAAGAAATATTCAAGAGGTACAAGCGTCAAAGCTTGGGGATGCCCAACGCATCCCCTTCTTCATCAATAAAAAGCTCAGGTCTTTCTAGACACTTCGTTTTTATTGTTTCATGACTGTTGTGTTGTTCTTGGAGCGTCTTAGTTTTCATTTTTGGTTTTTGTTTGTTTAGTTTTCTTGAATAAGTTGGTTGGAGCTTAGGACACTTCTTTTGGAGAGAGACACGCTCTGTTTTCATTGCCTAGAACTTTCTAGTTTTCACTCTTATTGTTCTATGAGTGTTCACTTTTGCTAGCACTGTGTTTAGCCTTATTTTTTTGTGCTTATTGCTTAGAACTCTTTAGTTATTATTTGTTGAGTTGTGAGACATTCTCACTGATCTTTGTTGATTATTATCTTTGTGAGTTGTTTCAAATAAGTCGATTGGTGTTGGAGAGGAGTAGAAAGTTCTTACTTGAATAGTACAAAAGGGAGCTTGCTTTGACTGTGACTTAGACTTTATCATGCCATGATAGATGATGTTTTGACCTTATGCTTAGTGATTATTTCTATAGCATGACTTGTTCCAAACAATTAGGATTGCTTAATGTGCCTTGAAGGAATCATGCGTTGTTTTAGTATACAAAAGCATAGTATTGTGGTATTCTCCTTTGATGCTTTGTTTGGGTTGATTGGCACATGCTCACACCATGTTATGACTATGAACAAGTCACCATAGCCTCTATGATCATTTAGTCCTGGACTTTTATTACCACTTTATGCTTTGATTAGTAATGTTTTGTCGCTCTGCATGATTACTGCCATTATTACTCTCTTAGTTGGTCGCTCCCAGTCTTTTGCTAGCCTCCACTTGTATGAGTAAGCTGTACTCATGCATCCAACTCCCAAGAAACCAAGTTATTCCAAAGTGTCCACTATAAACTCCTATGCATGGTGTGTTACACCATTCCAAGTATATTCTTATTTCCATCTATCTTCCAATTAAAAAGTATTTTTTATGCGAAAACTTAGTGATTAAAGCCCTCACGAACTTGATGGCACATTTTATATTCTTTGCCCCGAATAAACTTGAAACATTGTGTCATCTATGTTGTATATGCTTGCACTTATACGTTGGAATTAGCAGAACCGTGCTGTCACGGGGAACATTTTCAACATTGCACTTGTACTTTCTACATAGTTGATATCATGCTCTTTTGTCTATGGATGTCACCGTCGTGAAATAAAGAGGAAGCTTGTAAGTCCATGGAGTTATGTATTTTGTGTTAGAGAAACGCCTTGGCCGCTAGCCTAAGCCATGCCTAATCATGGTGGAAACTTGCAACATGACCATAATGATCTATCTATGAAGCATCCTCAATAAAAAGCTATGCATATAGTGAATAAAAAGATCGCTGAGATGCTCATTGTTTGATTTCCTTATCATTTTGGTTATGGGATAGCTCATATACCATATGCAAGGGGTACCCCATTGGCGGTTCTCTATGATACACATGTACTTACTATGACAAGAACTTAAAGGTGACCAAAGTTGAGTACCATGAGGTGCGACCCTCGTATTCAAGGGACATGAGATTGCCAACTTATACTTTGTCAAGAATATACTCCATAGTTTGTTCACTTTAACCTTAATCACTTCAAGATGCTTATGATAGGGGCAATGAGGACTGAAAGCTAACAAGTACCATAATTTTTGGAAGCTCGTTTTGAGACTTGAAATCCCTGCCCCTATATGAAGGGCCTTTATTCCACTATTATATTGAGTCTCCACCTTCCACCTTTAGGAACCAGTTAAGAGAGCATAGTTGCCATTCTGTGTGTAGTGTCCCAAAAATTATTGATTGATGTATATTGTGATATTACATGTTCTTGTGCAATTTGTATCTAGTCACTCTTATGAACTTTGAAGGTGTCCTATGCATCTATTTTCTACTCTATGAGGGAAAAGCTGATTTCCACTATGCCATGTTTTCTGTACGTGAAACAAACAAACGTTTTTCAATGCATGTTATTCATGATCTTTGTTTGTAGCCTTTCATGTTGCATTCATAGTTACTATGTCCTATTGTTAGAACTCCATCTTTCATGCACATGTTTAGAGTTCTTTGATCCCAGCTTTCAATGCTTGCAAGTGGTTTGATCTTGATTTTGATGGTGCATGTCACCTCAAAAATTATTCTTTTTATCACTTACCTACTCGAGGACAAGCAGGAGTTAAGCTAGGGGATGCTTGATACGTCGTAAACGTATCTATAATTTTTTATGTTCCATGCTTGTTTTATATCATTTGTCTTATGTTTTGTCTACACTTTGAGGTATTTTTATACAATTTCTGGAACTAACCATTGACAAGATGCCACAGTGACAGTTGCCTGTTTTCTATTGTTTTTGGTTCCAGAAAGGCAGAAAATCAATATTCTCGGAATTGGACAGGACAAAAGCCAAAGTCATTATTTTTTCGTACCAACACGGAACCACGAAGCAGAGACGGAGTAGGGCACCAGGGTGGCCGCACCCTCCAGTTGCGGGCAAGCCCTGGTAGAGCCTACAGGGGGTGTGGGCCCCCTGTCCCTCCATCGACCTTGCCTCCTGCGCCTATAAGAAGCCCCCGAGGAGAAAACCCTAAATCGACCAGAAGAAATCCACGAAAACCTCCGTAGCACCACCCCCACCAAAGGGGAGATTCGGGGGACAGAAAGTCTCTATTCCGGCACCCTGCCGGGATGGGGAAGTTCCCCCGGAGCCATCTCCATCAATCTCCACCACCATCTTCATCACCGTTGCTGATTCCCATGATGAGGAGGGGGTAGTTCTTCCTCGAGGCTAAGGGCTCTACCGGTAGCTATGTGTTCATCTCTCTCTCTATGCATGACCTTGTTGTGGTCATGAGATTTGTAATCAAGCGGATCTACCTTGCTACTCAAGTGCTTCAATAGATCTCTACTCTCCCCATGTGTGTGAAAGTGAAAGCGTGCACGCCATGGTGGCACTTAGGCTAGAGTCTATATAAATACTCACTGTGCTTTAATAGATCTATGCTTTTCCCCACGTGTGTGAAAGTGACAGCATGCACACCGTGTGTGGCACTTAAGCTAGGTTACATATATATTCATTAGTTATATTTTGAGTTGGTTGTCTCTATGAAATTGTGGTGTTTGTTGGAACCATCTAGTGCTCAAGGTGACAGTGTGGGGTTATCTAGATTGGGGAAGGCCCTACCGTGGATTAGAGTGTCCAACCGGAGAGTAGTTAAGAGTAGTATCATGAAGAGAGGATATTTATATGAGAGAGTGTTCACTAGTGAAAGTATGATCCCTAGGCCTTGTTTCTAAACATTGAAACACGGTTTGCTACTAGATATGTTGCATTTTGTTTTCTTTAGTCTTTACTTCACTCACAAATGTCGGGGAGGTTTTGGGCTTTGACCTTTCCTCCATGCCATCAACTATTTTCTGGCACCGTTACCACTTGTATTTCACTATCTCTTCGCCGAACTAGTGCACCTATACACCTGGCAAGTGTATTGGGTGTGTTGGGGACACAAGAGACTTCTTGTATCTTGATTGCAGGGTTGCTTGAGAGGGATACCTTTGATCACTTCCTCCCTCAGTTCGATAAACCTTGGGTAATCCACTTAAGGGAAACATGCTGCTGTTCTACAAACCTCTACACTTGGAGGCTCAATAACTGTCTACAAGAATAGAAGTGCGTTGACATCAAGCATAAGCTTGTGGTGTCCGTTTTTAGATTCCACACACATGTTGTGCGGAACAAATGTTTCCAAATCACAAGAACAAAATGGTGAAAACTTAAAGGGGAAGCCCAACAAACCTTCAAGGAGAGGATGGTAGCAGAAGGGTCGTGGAATGAAGATGGAGATGCAGAGAGCATGTGGATGAAGATGGTGACGCAAATTTGGAAGGTAGATGGGGAGGTGGTTGGGGTGGCGAAAGGCAAGAAAAAGTATCCTAAGGACACGTGGTGGTGGAATGAGGAGGTCCAAAAGGATTTCAAGGAGAAGAAGGAATGCTACAAGACTTGGTATCAAGATATAAGCACAAGCAACATGGAGAAGTACAAAGAAGCCAAGAAGAACGCAAAGAGAGCGGTGAGTGGAGCTATAGGGAAGGCCTATGATGAGCTATATGAGAAACTAGGAACAAAGGAAGGCGAAATGGGCATCTACAAGATGTCAAAAATTCGAGAGAGGAAAACAAGGGATCTCAACCAAGTGAAGTGCATCAAGGACGAGGTTGATCGAGTTCTAGTGAAAGACGAGGAGATCAAGAAGCATTGGAGATACTACTTTGATCAGTTGTTCAATGATGGGAGTGAGAGCATTACGGCCGAGCTAGATGATTCCTTTGATGACACCAATAGGTGGTTCGTCCGGAGGATCCAAGGGACTAAGGTTAAGGAAGCCCTAAAAAGGATGAAAGGAGGGAAGGCCATGGGTCCCGACAATGTTCCCATTGAAGTGTGGAGATATCTTGGAGACATGGCGATAGTTTGGCTAACTAAACTTTTCAACCACATTTTCCGGTCAAACAAGATGCCCGATGAGTGGAGGAAAAGTAAATTAGTACCCATCTTCAAGAATAAGGGAGATATCCAAAAGTTTACTAATTACAAGGGAATTAAGCTTATGAGCCATACTATGAATCTTTGGGAGAGAGTGATTGAGCATCGCTTGATGAGAGTGACGAATGTCACTAAAAATCAATTTTCTTTATGCCTGGGAGATCAACTATAGAGGCTATTTTCTTGCTTCGTCAGCTTATGGAGAGATATAGGGAGTAGAAGAAGGACCTACATATGGTTTTAATTGACTTGGAGAAGGCATATGACAAGATACCAAGTATATTCATGTGGTGAGCTCTAGAGAAACACAAGGTCCCATCAAAGTACATATCCCTCATCAAAGATATGTACACTAATGTTGTGACAAGTGTTCGGGCAGGAGATAGTGAGACCGACACCTTCCCAATTACTATAGGACTACATCAAGGTTCAGCATTGAGCCCATATATTTTTGACTTGGTGATGGATAAGGTCACTAAAGACATACAAGGAGATATTCCTTGGTTTATGCTTTTTGCTGATGATGTGGTACTGGTGGATGAGAGTAGGGAGGGAAACCTTGGAATCCAAGGGTTTTAGACTTAGTAGGACAAAGACTGAGTATATGTGGTGCGACTTTATCAGCGATGGATGAAAGGAAGAAGGGGTTAGTCTAGGAGGGCAAGTGGTGCCCAAGAGGGACACTTTTCTATACTTGGGATCAATGCTTCAAACCAATGGTGGTATCGATGAGGATGTTAGCCAGAGGATCATGGCAGGGTGGATGAAGTGGCGGCAAGCATCCAGAATCCTATGTGACAAGAAGGTCCCACAAAAGCTAAAAGGTAAGTTTTATAGGACGACAATCAGAACTGCCATGCTTTATGGAGCAGAATGTTGGCCCACTAGGAAGCAACACATCCAGCAAATGAGTGTCTCCAAGATGTGTATGCTAAGGTGGATGTGTGGTCACACAAGAAAATACTGGATCAGGAAATGAAGTGATACGCGAGAGGGTAGGGGTGGCGCCAATCAAAGAGAAGCTTGTCCAACACAGATTAGGGTGGTTTGGGCATGTCCAACAGAGGCCACCAGAAGCACCGGTCAACAGTGGGATTCTAAGGTGTTTTGATAATGCAAAGAGGGGTAGAGGATGACCAAAGCTAACATGGGAGGAGACGTTCAAAAGGGATATGAAGGAGTGGAATGTCCCTAGAGAGTTGGTTTTTGATAGGAATGCATGGAAATCAGAAATCCATGTGCCTAAACCATGATTTACTTCTTTTGTTCTTTGTTCTTATTCTTGTTCTTTTTTTACTTGCTTTTTTTCACTAGTTCTTGTTTGACTTGCACTTTTTACTGCTTTTCTCTTTACTTGCACTTTTCTCTAGTTTCCGTTTGGGTTTCATATCTATCCTATAGGGGTTCGTAGCATGGAAAACGAAAATTTTCTATCACATGAACACACACAAGACAAGATCTAATCTACAAGATCGGTGCAATGAGTTCAGAGTAGTAACCCTCGAAGATCCAAAGCGGTTAACGAGATCAGATTCTCATGGTTGATGTAGTCATTCACTTGCCGATCTCAAGATCGCGAATACGATCCTTCCGATGCCACGTTCCGACAGCGCTCCCATAGTCGGTCACACATTCGGTACTCGATGAAGACCTTCCTCTCCCTTGTTCCAACAGGTAGCGGAGGTTGTAGATATCCTCTCGATTCCAGCAGAACGACGGCGTGGTGGTGAAACAGAGGAGTAGATCCCGCAGGGCTTCGCCTAAGCCGAACAAAGTATGGTGGATTTAGAGAGGCCTTGGGAACTAGATTTTAGAGGCCAAGGGGTGGAGGTGGCCGTCGGCTAGGGTTTATCTAGGTGGCAGCGGTTTAGAGGAGCTCTAGGGCGGTGGCGGCTTGAGAGGGGGCAGCGACCGACCTAGGGTTTGGGGTAAGGCTCAAAGGGGCGCCCTACTCCTCCTTTTATAGGTGGGATGGGCGGCTAGGGGAGGGGAGTCCTCCCCCAACTCCCCTTGGTGGTCGGCGGCAAGTGAGGGAGGGGAAACCTTCCATAACTAGGTTTCCTCTCCTCCCTCCACTAGGCAATCATGTTGAGATTTGACTTTTTCAAACTGGTGTTTGACTATTCAAACTAGAGTTTGATTTCTATCTTCCCTTTCCCCAGTCAAGTGACCTAGGACATGATGCAACCATTCCGCATTGGTATGACACATCCATGTACCCTTCCCTCTCTGAAGTGGTGGACCTTCTAGAGCCTTCTAGAAGATTCCGATGAAAACACTGAAAACATTTCTGAACTCCGGAATTGGACTTTCCTTATATGAATCTTATCCTCTGGACCATTATCTCCTCGTGATGTTCTAGATCCAATCCGAGACTCCAAAAAACATTCGGTCTCCAACTCATTACCATATCTACTAAACAACATCGAATCCTTAAGTGTGTCTTCCTACAGTTCATGAATTATGCAGATATGATCGAGACACTTCTCCAATCAATAACCAATAGGGGAATCTATAAATTCATATGGCTCCCACATATTTCTACGATTGCTTCGTTATTGAATGAACCATTTACATACGATACCAATTTCCCTTTGTCTTGCGATACTTTACTTATCCGAGGTTTGATCGTCGGTATCTCTGCATACCAAGTTCAACCTCATTACCGATAAGTACTCTTTACTCATTCCGTGATATGACATCCCTTGTGACCTAGTCACATGATTGTAAGACAATTGGATGACATTCCACCAAGAGAGCCTAGAGTATATCTATCCATCATATGGATGGACAAATCCGACTCTTGATCCATGTGCCTCAACACATACTTTCAGAATACCTAATGCCACCTTTATAACCACCCAGTTATGAAGTGGTGTTTGATGTCATCAAATTATCCATCTGGTGATGGTGATTAACATGATCTCATGGTCGAAGGATTTAGGTTACTATGTATTTGAAATCTTATAGCAAAAAAACTATTGAATGGCTTGATCTTATGCTATGCGTAACTATAGGAGTGTGTCCATCACATCTGTCAACACCCGGATTTTTTATCCCAGATGCCTGTTATGACATACATCGCAATCCCAGGATTACCATTTTTGCGAGACATAACAGATTGGATATCACAGTACATCATCCATTATAAACCATACATAAGGTCTTACACCAATAAGGATCTCATGATCTAGTTCTTAATACAATTCAAGCAGCGGAATAACGTAAAGATAACGATAGCGTAGGCGAAGCTCCATCTTCTTGGTCACAGGCAATGCTGACGATGGGAGATGATCCTAGTTGTCGTAACCTTCCTGTTGTCCATCTTCCTGATATTCCTCCTCATAGTCTAGCCACGGGAATAGCTAGGGACAAAGCCATGAGTACTCTTTAAGTACTCACAAACTAAAACTAACAAGTGAAGTGGTTTTGAATAGGATATACTAAGATCTAGGGTTGTTTTGCAAAAAGCCAGATTTACCTCTACTAAGTTCCGAAGCACAGAAAACTAGTTGAAAGTTTTATAACACCTAAGTGGGAACTTGAGTTTCATGTCACAACTCAGTTGTGGTCAAGTCAAAGTCATAAATCATTTCATAAGTCATTTGAAAAACATCTGACGACGGAACAGTATGGCCACTCCAACTGTCCATAACAGCGGACGCGGCTATTCGAATAGTTTGACACTCTGCAGAGATTGTACACTTTCACCACAACATTCTATACATCCGTCAGGAACAAATCCTGAATTCACCATACTCAGTATGCGGATAATCAATCCTAACCTTTCAATTACACGCCCTAGTATACGCAGCTCTCCTGTGAGTTTGGCCTATCAACCATGACCAACTGTCATCTTGGGTACTGCACAGGTGGATAATCTTCACAAGGTAGCCTCATCTCAGACCTTGGCCGCAAGGGAACCCATACTAAGGTATATAAATTTCTAGTCAAGCCCTACCCAAATTTCAGGTATTGTGGTTGTACGGTAAAATTGGAATGGTATCGCATCCAGACAACCATCAGTTTTGTAATGGGCTAAGGCTCATGCCTTAACATTTTCATCATCAAAATCATCTGGTGTTCGAGAACACATGTCAAAACATTTCAGCAGAATGACTCATCATTCTAAGGTTTTCATAACCATTTTCATCAAGTGGTCCCATCTAAAGTTGATCAAGTTTTATGCTTAGCACTAGCATCTACAGGTGGGGGTAAATACTAATGATGGGTAATAAACAAGTGGGAATTAGCTAAGTTCAATCTCATGCCTTAGGATGACATCAAGCTTTATCTAACTTAGGCCAAGTTTTATGCTCTTTATGCTACCTTCAAATATCTTTCTAATATCTACAAGTCCCTAAATAATTTTTTTATAGAAAGCTTTGATAACGAATAAAAGAATTAAGCTTGCAAGTGGAACTGGGATTTGGTATCAAGTGGTGTAAGCTTGCAAGTAAAACTTGCATGGTTTAGCTTGCTAAGATAGTATTATAAGCTTGCTAACTTGCAAGTGTTAGCTTGCCTTGTGTAGAGCAGTGGTTGAAGTTCTCCTCGGCTTCTTCCTCGTAGTATCCTCCTTCCTCCTCGTATCCTTGGTCGGTACTAGCGTCTATAAATAAATACGAGGTACACAATCACCAAAAAATACTTAATTACTTCTATTTATCACACAAAGGTTCACACTAGATAATCTAGCATCATCACTATTATCACAAAGATTAAAGCACTTATCTTATTTATTCTATTTTACAAAAGTAATTTCTACTCATTGAAAAACTACTTAAGATTTAATATTCTCCAACTCAAACATGGGATCATGTTGACACATGTCATTACCACATATTTTAGTACATGAGAATGTAATTTAAAGCGGTGTCATGATTTAATAAGGTTTAACCTTTTTATTTTAATTAACTAAATGACTAGAATGGCCTATGAGGCATTGTTTTATTAATTGATCATTATTTATGCAAGTAACCCTATATATTCTTATATATTCTGAAAGGTATGGTTAAATGTGATTTTTGAGAGTTGGAATCAACTCAAAAGCTTTTATGGTTGAATTTTAAAAATGTTTGAATGCAAAAAAGCTTCTGCCTTGTTATTTTTACCATGGGTGATCTACAAATCTAAATGGTTTGAATCCAACGGGCTTCGATTAAGCACTCTAGTACCATTCTAACAAAATTGGTTTCATGCATTTTGGTTCAGTGAATCAAGTTGGGTTGATTTTTGAATCTAGGTACAGAACTGAGTTTGAAATTAAATGAATAAACCTAAGTTTGAATTGTTGGGTCGCGCGGGATGTTTAACTGGGCCTTCCCACTACGCACAGCACGCGCACGGGCTGGTTAAGTGAGCGACCCCACTCGTCAGTGAGACAACAAGGGGCGAAGCGGTACGAGGAGATTAGGGCCGCACAATCTAACTCTAATCCAACGGCTATGGTTCATCGTCCATGTTGGGCAACACCGGCGAGACAGAACTCTAGCGCGACCAATGGGGGTCAGTGGGGGCTCACTGGGGCTCCGGCGATGGTCGGCGATGGGGGCGAATGACGAAGTCGATGAGATGGTGTGATCACCTTGTGGGACAGCTCCTCCTGGGGCGGCTCCAATCGACGGCGCCTCTCCTCCTCTGCAGCGGCGAACTCCGGTGAAATTCCGGCCACCTTGTGCTCTCCTTGCTCCGGGAGTGAGTGGGTGTGATCAGTGTGAGGTGGGGAGTGATATGGTGTGCTCAAATCGAGCGGGGCTGGCCTCCTTTTATAGTAGCTAAATGGGACCGACGGTCGTGGGTGGAGCTTGTCATGGTCGTCGGCAGATCGTGCTATTGGCATGGGCAAAGGTAGGGGGCGGTGTTGTGCTCCCTGGAGAAGCTCATTGGCACGGTCACGCGGCGTGTGGGTGATGTTGATCGGTCAGAACATCGTGGCGCTCTGGGCGGGTCCGATAGCAAGTTTAATGGCGTACATCGTGCATGGTCCGCGCGGCGGCGAACGGGGTTTTCTGGCGGGGTGCTGGGGTGCTGGCGATCACGTATGCAAGCAGCAAGGGCGGTGCGCGGTTTGTGGGCTCGTGTCGCATGTGGCGCACTAGCGCGCTCTCGGCTCGAACGCAGAAAATCTTGGCATGAGCTTGCCATGTGTTCCAGGGGCTGGCAATGCTCGGAGCTGGGGCAAAGGGTGGCGGTGGACGGTGGTCAGTGCTCCATACAAGGTTGGCAAGGCTAGTGCTTCCTCTAGCTCGCTGGCAACATGGGGGTGGCAAGTTTGCTCTCGGCATGGTCATCATTGATGGCTAGGCTTGCTCACGGTGGTGCTAAGGATTGTTAAAGAGGCTAGATGATCTACTAAGAGCTTGTTGCAACCATATAGGGAACAAGGTTGGCCAAATTCACTGCTGCAAATAGTGTTTAATGTTTTGTTGTTTGCTGATCACAAGGTGTTTGATGAAATGGCCGAAAGAAATTCAAATTTGAATTTTGGATTCAAACTTGGTGGGTTTGCTAGGCACATACTAGGGAGTATTGGGTTAGTTGGATTGGTCGAGGGGCACTGGTTTGGTTAGGTTTTGAAAAGGTGTGATCTTCACATATGTTAAAGATTCAATTTTGAATTTTCATTTGAATGGGGTTGCCAAATTTTTCTGTAAGTTTGAAAGGTGGGCTTTGATTCACTTTTACTTGTTCTATCAAGGGGTGAAAAGAATTAGAAAAGTTTATGTTTGAAATCTTGGACTAGAAACACTCAAAGTGACCTAGTGAGCAAGATTGGCAAAAATGACCATTTGCCTTATTTGATATGTTTTTTATTTTCTCTTGATTTGTTTCTGCTTGGAAATGTTTTAGATAATGTTATTTTCATCCTTAAACCATTCCTTTCTATTTAGGTTAATCACACAAGACCATTCATGCATTCATCAAATCATCACATACACACATGCATTCATTTGGTTTTTATTTAATCAAAGTTTTTGTTAACCCTAATTTTAGTGATTAAAGTTTGATGATCATGATCAATAGTTTTGGGATGTTACAAACCTTCCCTCCTTAAAAAAATCTCGTCCCAAGATTTGAAAAGGAAGAAAAGAGATTACCTAGGATTTAAAGAGATCGGGAAACTCCATCCTGATGTGATCTTCTTGCTCCTAGGTAGCTTCTTCTTCAGTGTGGTTGCTCCACTGAATCTTAAGAAACTTGATGCTTCGGGTTCTGGTGGTTCTGAAAGCTTCCTCCAAAATATAGATGGGTACTTCGGGATACGTCAGGTCATTGTTGATCTCTATGGTCTGGTGATCGATGTTCTTGAAAACTTCAATCTTCTCTGGAACTTCAAGGCATTTGCGAAGTAACGATATATGAAACACATTGTGCACTGCTAACATTTCCTCTGGCAGTTCCAATTGGTATGATACTTCTCCTCGACGATTCAGAATCTTGAAGGGTCCGATATATCTGGGGGCTAACTTTCCTTTGAGCTGGAAACGCTGCATTCCCTTCAAAGGCGACACTTTGAGATACACAAAATCTCTGATATTAAAAGCAAGGTCTCGACGTCTCTTGTCGGCGTAACTCTTCTGTCTTGAGTAGGCGGTCTTGAGGTGCTCACGAATCTTGTGCACTTTCTCTTCTGCTTCTCGTAGGATGTCGGGTCTGAAGATCTGACTCTCTCCTACTTCCGATCAATTCAAAGGGGTGCGACACTTCCTTCCATACATGAAATCAAATGGGGCCATTTGCAAACTTGCTTGATAACTGTTGTTGTAAGAAAATTCTGTGAACGGCAGACAGTCTTCCCATTTAGATCCATACTCTAGCACACATGCTCTCAACATATATTCTAGTACTTGATTTACTCGCTCCGTTTGTACATCAGCCTGAGGGTGATACGCTGTGCTGAAATCCAATCGGGTTCCTAATCCTTCTTGGACTTTCTTCCAGAATCTCGAGGTAAACTGAGTTCCTCGATTTGATACGATGTTCTTGTGGACTTCGTGCAAACTGATGATTCTAGCGATGTACAACTCCGCTAGCTTCGAACTTTGGTAGGTGGTCTTGACTGGTAAGAAATGGGCTACCTTGGACAATCTGTCAACTATGACCCAAAGAGAGTCATTTCCCCTACTATAAGTAGGTAATCCGATGATAAAGTCCATTCCAACTGAATCCCATTTCCATTCCGGAATCTGCAATGGTTGCAACAGTCCTGCAGGTCTATGATGTCCCGCCTTGACTCTCTAACAAATATCACATTTGGCGATATAGCTTTAGATTCCTCTCTTCATCTTATGCCACCAAAATTGTTCCTTCAAGTCCTCATACATCTTTGTTCCTCCGGGGTGGATATAATAAAGGGTATCATGGGCCTCGTTCGAAATAACTTCTTTCAACTCTGAATCTGCTGGTACACAAAGACGTCCTTTGTACCACAAAACTCCTTCTACATCCTCGGTAAATCCGGGTACCTTGCCTGTACCGATACAACGTTTGATTCCGTCGATACTAGCATTTCCTTTCTGCGCCTCCTTGATCTTACTAATCAAAGTGGGTTGAAGTTCTATGCTAGCCAAAAATCCTTCACTTACTAATTCCATTCTAAAATCTTCCATCTCTTTGTGCAAACTTGATTGCTCCTTTAGAATCATGGAGTTCAAGCGGCAAGACAATCTTCTAAGGGAATCTGCTACCACATTGGCTTTATCGGCGTGATAGTGAATGTCTAGTTCATAGTCCTTGATTAGCTCAATCCATCTTCTCTGCCTCATATTCAGCTCCTTCTAAGTGAATATATACTTCATGCTCTTGTGATCTGAATAAATATCACAATGATTACCCATAAGATAATGCCTCCATGTATTCAGGACTAGAACTACGGCTGCTAGTTCAAGGTCATGGGTTGGATAATTCTGTTCATGTTGCTTCAGCTCTCGGGATAGATAAGATATAACTTTTCCTTCTTGCATTAACACACATTCGAGACCGATCTTGGATGCGTCACAATAGACATCAAAGGGCTTCGTTATATCCGGCATGATCAAGATTGGGGCTAAAATCGATCTTCTCTTGAGTTCTTGAAAACTTGCTTCACATTTTTCCGTCATTTAACCTTCTTGTCCTTCTTAAGCAATTGGTTCATGGGTCTAGCGATACTCGAGAATCCTTCTACGAACTTGCGGTAGTATCCTGCTAATCCGAGAAATGCACGAACTTGGGTTTGAGTGGTTGGGGCTTGCCAATCTTCCACATCCTTCACCTTTGCAGGGTCAACGGCAATTCCTCCGGCTGATACAATATGTACGAGGAATCCTACCTCCTGTAACCAGAATTCACATTTGCTAAATTTGGCATACAGGTGATGCACTCTAAGGGTTCCAAGGATGGTTGTTAGGTGTAGCTCATGTTCTTATTCTAACTTGGAATAAATCAGAATGTCATCAATGAAAACAACGACAAAGTTATCCAGAAAGTCCATAAAAATCTTATTCATGAGGTTCATGAAATAAGAGGGGGCATTGGTTAATCCAAAAGACATGACAGTATACTCGTATAATCCATATCTGGTGGTAATGGCAGTCTTTGGAATATCCTCTGCACGAATCTTGGGTTGGTGATAACCAGTTCTAATATCAATCTTAGAGAACACTTTGGCACCAGTCAACTGGTCAAACAAGACTTCTATCTTTGGCAACGGGTACTTGTTCTTGATGGTGACATCATTCAACTTCCGATAATCCGTACACAAACGGTTACCTCCATCCTTCCTGTCCACAAACAAGACAGGTGATCTCCATGGTGACGCACTTGGTTGGATCAATCCTATTTCCAGCATAGCATCCAGTTACTTCTTCAGTTCCACTAGTTTAGACGGGTTCATACTATATGGTCTCTAGGCTATGGGTCCGGTTCCAGGGATTAGTTCAATGATAAACTCGATACCCTGATCTGGGAGCATACCGGGCAAAACATCTGGAAATACATCAGGGTATTCACAGACTATCCGGACTTGGTCAATGGTTGGCTGGGCTATACTCTTGTTGCATTTGAATTGACGGGGCAAGGTTTCAGATATATGCTCGACTAATATTCCGACTGTACTGGTCATGGTTATTGCTTTCTTGGAACTGTCAATTAATCCTTTATGTTTGGACATCCAATCCATTCCTAGTACTACTTCCAAACCTTTAGTTTCGAGTACTATTAGATTAGCATAAAAATCTATGCCATGGATTCGGATGGGTACGGCTCTACAAATTTGTCTAGCTTTGGTGGTTGAACCAGTTATTTGAACAATCATAACATGCTTCAATTTGGTTTGTTGAATCTTACTAGTGCATGCAAATTCTTCAGTAACAAACGAGTGCGATGCTCCATAATCAAACAACACTCTTGCAAGTACTGAGTTAACAGAAAGCATACCCAGCACGACATATGGCGCTTCTTGGGCTTCTTCAGCATGCATGACAAAGAGACGACCGTTGCGGTTGAGCGAATTCCCTGGGGAAAACCTTCTTCCGGGCTAAACACGACGCTGCTGCTGAGCTGGGGCATTTGCATTGGGAGATGAGGTAATCTTCTTTGGGCACTCATTGGAATAGTGACCCTTCGTTCCACATTCATAACAAGTCACCTGAGACTTGTCCTTTGCTGCAACAGGCACAACATTGCTTCCAGTCCTCGGGGCAGTGTTGGTGTTGGTGGAGGCATTGTTGTTGTTGAACTTAGGTGGAGCACAGTTGAAATTGCTAGGATTGCCGGGGTTGTTGTGGTTTCCTCCGGGCCTTGGGTTCCCACGGTTGGGATAGGTCGGACGGTTCATCAGGGGTCTGTTGGTTCTGGGGGCAAATCCTGGAGATGGGTTGGGGCGATACTTTGGTGTATGGTGGGTTCCTGGTTGATGCATCATGCGACGCTTGCGGTTCTCATTAGCTTGGTTGATCTTTCCTTCCATCTGAATGGCAGAGTCAACTAAGGCTTCAATATCATCAAAGGGGATATTGACTAACACTGTCTGTATCTCATCGTGTAGACCATTCAGGAATCTCTCTTTCTTCTTGGCTTCAGTGTCTATCTCATCCGGTGCATACCTAGCCAATGACAAGCATTTTTCACGGTATTCCACTACGGTCATCCTCCCTTTCTTCAATTCCCTGAATTCATCTATCATCCTCTTGATCAAACCCGGTGGCACATGGGTTCTGCTGAACTTGACTTTGAACTCTTCCCAAGTCATCGGTTGACCTCCTATCATCACGCGAACGCTGTTCCACCATGATCTTGCATCTCCTGCCAGATAGTGGGTGGCGAACAGTACCTTCTCGTTGGCTTCCACTCCTGCAACTTCGAGATTGTTCTCCATGGTTTGCAGCCAATCATCTGCATCTAGGGGCTCTTCTGACTTAGTGAAAATGGGTGGATTGGTGTTCTGGAAATTCTTGAGATTAGATCCATGGTTGTCCTGATTTCCATGGCCTTGATTGTTGTTTTCCATATGAGCTATCTGTTGAAGCGTGGCTAAGTTGGCTTGACGTTCTGCTCTTTCAGCTTCGTGGTCAGAAACCTACATTTGCAAGAGTTGCAGCATTGGGTCCGGGGCTGAAGTGCTTCCTCCGCGAGGCATCTAAAGATTGAGATAGATCATGAGAAAAGAGGGAAATTTCTAAGGTTCAGGGTTTTTGGAAAGTTTTTTAAGGTTTGACTCAGATTTTTCTAGCAACTTGTTTTTCATTCATTCATAGCACACGATACAAACATAGACCATAACAAAGGAAAACAGATGGTTTTAAGAACCATTCTGGGAAACTACGATACAGTGGGACCGACTACAACTCACTAACACTAGTGCTCTAGTGCTACTACTCCTTGGAGTCATGTCCTCATCATCATCGATGAAGGAGAAGTCATCCTCATCGGTGAAGAAGTCCATGGCCTGATCCTCCAGAAAGTCATCATCGTCACTGAGATAGGAGTAGGGGTATCCACAAAGGTCTTCCCCTGCATTCTCCCTCTCCTCCAACTGCATATCTCTCTCGTGGATGGTCTCCTCCAAACTCGTGATCCGGTGGCGAAGACGGGCAATGATGCGCTCCTTCTTTTCGAGCTGACGGCAACGAGACTAGTGATCCTTTACTAGCATGGCAATGGTCTGATCCTTCTTGGCGACGATGGCGTACTTGTGGTTGGCATAGGAGCGGGCATTGTCCAACTCCTTCTAACGATCATGCATCATGAAGCTGAGGTGGTCCAATTGAGTCTTCAGCTTATGGTGATATGGGGCCTCCAGTGGCTGTCCCATAACATCACGCCTTCGGTAGAACTCAAAATGGGTACCCTTGATCTGATTGATACTCTGCCCACACAGACGGGCAAGAGCTTCCTGAATGGCCCTGGCAAGTCCATCGAGCCAGTTGTTCTCTCTTAAGGTGAACTGAATTCCCTCTGCAGTGGGGGGTTCAATCTTTCCCCGGATACTTGCAACAACTAGCCACTGCAAATCCTCTCCTTCCTGATCATTGAGCTGAGCTCCGAAGAACTCGGGGTGCGGACGCTCCAGCATCTCTGCCAGCTGGTCCAAGTCACGCTCAAAGATGAGGTCTCCTCCATTCCCCAACTGATAAAACTTGCTATACTTCACGTCCATCTATAAGAATATAGGATGATTAAGTTAGTAGAGTGATCAAGTGTGTCAAATTTTATGTAAGTTTCCAAGAATTTTTGAGGAACATGAATTTTCATGAAAGAGTCTAAGTGATAAGAATGAGAATAAGTTTTCATAAATACTCACTTCTTTGGTTTTGAAACTAATTTTTTTGATTCAAACGTCTATTCTAAACTAGGGTCTCCTATGGTCAGGATGGCTCTGATACCAACTTGTCAACACCCGGATTTTTAATCCCAGATGCCTGTTATGCCATACATCGCAAAACCAGGATTACCATTTTTGCGAGACATAACAGGTTGGATATCACAGTACATCATCCATTACAAACCATACATAAGGTCTTACACCAATAAGGATCTCATGATCCAGTTCTTAATACAATTCAAGCAGCGGAATAATGTAAAGATAATGATAGCGTAGGCGAAGCTCCATCTTCTTGGTCACAGGCAATGCTCACGATGGGAGATGATCCTAGTTGTCGTAACCTTCCTGCTGTCCATATTCCTAATATTCCTCCTCATAGTCTGGCCACGCGAATAGCGAGGAAAAAATCCATGAGTACTCTTTAAGTACTCGCAAACTAATACTAACAAGTGAAGTGGTTTTGAATAGGATATACTAAGCTCTAGGGTTGTTTTGCAAAAACCCAGATTTACCTCTGCTAAGTTCCGAAGCAAAGAAAGCTAGTTGAAAGTTTTATATCACCTAAGTGGGAACTTGAGTTTCATGTCACAACTCAGTTGTGATCAAGTCAAAGGCATAAATCATTTCATAAGTCAGTTTGAAAACATCTGACGACGGAACAATATGGCCACTCCAACTATCCATAACCGCGGACGCGGTTATTCGAATAGTTTGACACTCTGCAGAGATTGTACACTTTCACCACAACATTCGATACATCCGTCAGGAACAAATCCTGAATTCACCATACTCAGTATTCGGATAATCAATCCTAACCTTTCAATTACACGCCCTAGTATAGGCACCTCTCCTGTGAGTTTGACCTCCCAACCATGACCAACTGTCATCTTGGGTACCGCACAGGTGGACAATCTTCACAAGGTAGCCTCAGCTCAGACCTTGGCCACAAGGGAACCCATACTAAGGTATATAAATTTCCAGTCAAGCCCTACCAAAATTTCGGGTATTGTGGTTGTACGGTAAAATTGGAATGGTATCGCATCCAAACAACCATAAGTTTGTAAAGGGCTAAGGCTCATGCCTTAACATTTTCATCATCAAAATCATCTGGTGTTCAAGAACACATGTCAAAACATTTCAGTAGAATGACTCATCATTCTAAGGTTTTCATAACCATTTTGATCAAGTGTTCCCATCTAAAGTTGATCAAGTTTTATGCTTAGCACTAGCATCTACATGTGGGGTTAAATACTAATGATGGGTAATAAACAAGTGGGAATTAGCTGTTCAATCTCATGCCTCAGGATGATATCAAGCTTTATCTAACTTAGGCCAAGTTTTATGCTCTTTATGCTACCTTCAAATATCTTTCTAATATCTACAAGTCCCTAAATAAACTTTTTATAGAAATCTTTGATAACGAATAAAAGAATTAAGCTTGCAAGTAGAACTGGGATTTGGTATCAAGTGGTGTAAGCTTGCAAGTAAAAATTGCATGGTTTAGCTTGCTAAGATAGTAGTATAAGCTTGCTAAGTTGCAAGTGTTAGCTTGCCTTGTGCAGAGCAGTGGTTGAAGTTCTCCTCGGCTTCTTCCTCGTAGTATCCTCCTTCCTCCTCATATCCTTGGTCGGTACTAGCGTCTATAAATAAATACGAGGTACACAATCACCAGAAAATACTTAATTACTTCTATTTATCACACAAAGGTTCACACTAGATAATCTAGCATCATCACTATTATCACAAAGATTAAAGCACTTATCTTATTTATTCTATTTTAGAAAAGTAATTTCTACTCATTGAAAAACTACTTAAGATTTAATATTCTCCAACTCAAACATGGGATCATGTTGACACATGTCATCACCACATATTTCAGTACATGAGAATGTGATTTAAAGTGGTGTCACAATTTAATGAGGTTTAACCTTTTTATTTTAATTAGTTAACATGACTAGTCTGGCCTATGAGGCATTCTTTTATTACTTGATCATTATTCTGCAAGTAACCCTATATATTTTTATATATTCTGAACGGTATGGTTAAATGTGATTTTTGAGAGTTGAAATCAACTCAAAAGCTTTTATGGTTGAATTTTGAAAAATGTTTGAATGCAGAAAAGCTTTGCCTTGTTATTTTTACCACGGGTGATCTACAAATATAAATGATTTGAATCCAATGGGCTTGGATTAAGCACTCCAGTACCTTTCTAACAAAATTGGTTTCATGCATTTTGGTTTAGTGAATCGATATGGGTTCATTTTTGAATCTAGGTACAGAACTGAGTTTGAAATTAAATGAATAAACCTAAGTTTGAATTGTTGGGTCGCGCGGGATGTTTAAATGGGCCGGCCCACTACGCACAGCACACACACGGGCTGGTTAAGTGAGCGACCCCACTCGTCAGTGAGACACCGAGGGGCGAAGAGGTACGGGGCGATTAGGGTCAGTGAGACAACGAGATGGGCTCCAATCGACAGCGCCTCTCCTCCTCTGCAGCAGCAAACTCTGGTGAAATTCTGGCCACCTAGTGCTCGCCTTGCTTTGGGAGTGAGTGGGTGTGATCAGTGAGACGTGGGGAGTGAGATGGTGTGCTCAAATCGAGTGGGGGTGGACTCCTTTTATAGTGGATGAAGGGGACCAACGGTCGCAGGTGGAGCTCTTCGTGGTCATCGGCATAGAGTGCTATTGGCATGGGCAAAGGTAGGGGGCGGTGCTGTACTCCCTGGTGAAGCTCATTAGCACGGTCACGTGGCGTGGGGCGGTGCTGATTGGTCAGAACGTCACGGCGCTCTGGGCAGGTCCGACGGCAAGTTTAATGGCGTACAACGTGCGTGGTCCGCGCGGCGGCAAACGGGGTTGTCTGGCGGGGTGCTGGGGTGCTGGAGATCACGTATGCAAGCGACGAGGGCAGCACGCGGTCTTTGTGCTCGTGTCGCGTGCGGCGCACTGGCGCGCTCTCGGCTCGCCCACAGAGAAGCTTGGCATGAGCTGGCCATGTGGTCCAGGGGCTGGAAATGCTCGGGGCTGGGACAGAGGGTGGCAGTGGACGGTGGCCAGTGCTCCAGACAGGGTTGGCGAGGCTAGTTCTTCCTCTAACTCACTGGCGACATGGGGGTGGCAAGTTTTCTCTCGTCATGGTCAACATTGATGGCTAGGCTTGCTCACAGTGGTGCCAAGGATTGTTAAAGAGGCTAGATGATCTACTAAGAGCTTATTGCAACTAGAGAGGCAACAAGGTTGGCCAAATTCACTGCTGCAAATAGTGTTTAATGTTTTGTTGTTTGCTAATCACAAAGTGTTTGATGAAATGGCCGAAAGAAATTCAAATTTGAATTTTGGATTCAAACTTGGTGGGTTTGCTAGGCACATACTAGGGAGTATTGGGTTAGTTGGATTGGTCAAGGGGCACTGGTTTGGTTGGGTTTTGAAAAGGTGTGATCTTCACATATGTTAAAGATTCAATGTTGAATTGTCATTTGAATGGGGTTGCCAAATGTTTCTGTAAGTTTGAAAGGTGGGCTTTGATTCACTTTTACTTGGTCTAGCAAGGGGTGAAAAGAATTAGAAAAGTTTCTGTTTGAAATCTTGGACTAGAAACACTCAAAGTGACCTAGTGAGCAAGATTGGCAAAAATGATCATTTGCCTTATTTGATTTGTTTTTGATTTTCTCTTGATTTCTTTCTGCTTGGAAATGTTTTAGATGATGTTATTTTCATCCTTAAACCATTCCTTTCTATTTAGGTTAATCACACAAGTCCATTCGTGCATTCATCAAATCATCACATACACACATGCATTCATTTGGTTTTTATTTAATCAAAGTTTTTGTTAACCCTAATCACGTGGTGCTTCGAAGCAGCAAGCTTTGGCAACGGTGCATACTAAGGGTGAACACTTTAGAACTTGAAATTTATGTGTATGAGGGATCATCTTATAATGCTACCGTCGTCTACTAAGCAATACAAGATGCATAAAGGATTAACATCACATGCAATTCATAATATGTGATATGATATGGCCTTTCTTCTTTGTGCTTCCGATCTCCATCTTCAAGCACGAACATGATCTCCATCATCACCGGCATAGCATCAAGGTCAATGACGCTTCTTCATGGTTGTCGTCCGCCAGCTTCAACTATTACAACTATTTTGAATAGACACGCAGGTCTTAATAGAAATTAAAGACAACCATATGGCTCCTGCCGGTTGCCAACTTACAATAAGGAACATTGCATACATCAAATATAATCACAATCATGGCCATATCACATCACGCACACCTGCAAAACAAAGTTAGACGCCTCTACTTTCTTTGCATATTTTACGTGGTTTGGGGCTTTCAATAAGTGTCGTTCTAACTTACGAACAAGAACCACAACATTGATACTAGCATTGTTGATCACCCGTTGTAAATTGGATCTTTACTATGCTAGGAGAAACAGGCACCATAAAGCCACTTATGCAAAACGAGTTGCATGTCAAGCGTGGAGCAAGTCTCATGAACGATGTCATGTAAGGTTAGCCCGGGCCGCTTCATCCCAACATACCGCAAGATGCAAAGTACACGAAAAGCAATCTACAATAAAAGCATCAACGCCCACAATGACCATTGTGTTCTACTCGTGCAACAGATCTACATATAGACACGGCTCGATACCCTTTGTAGGGGTTCGTAGCATGGAAAACAAAATTTTCTATCGCATACAAACAAACAAGCCAAGATCTATCTACTAGATTGTAGCAAAGTCGATGGAATAACTCACCCTCGAAGATTCCAAAGTGTTTAACGAGCAGATTCTCGTGGGTGATGTAGTCGTACTCTTTCCGATCTCAAGATCGCGTGAGCGATCCTTCCGGCGCCTGCGTTCCCTAGCGCTCCCTTGATCGGTCACACGTTCGGATTTTCGGAAGACCTTCCTCCCTTGTTCCAGCGGTGACGGAGGTTGTAGCACTCTCCTCGCGATTCCGTGGCAACTGTGGCGTGGTACGGAGGTAGAGGGAGATCCGAGGCTTCGCCTTAAGCCGGTGCGAGTATGGTGGAGCTTATGAGAGAGGCTATTAGTGGTCTAGTAATTAGACACACCAATTAGAGGGCTCTAAACCAATTAGAAGGCTCTAAACCGAATAGCTCTAAACCGGGGTCTAGATCTAGGGTTTAGTTTAGAGGATAGGAAACTTGTGTGTCTAGGAGGGGAGGCCCTGCCCTTGCTTTTATAGGTGGGAGGGCCGGCGGCCAAGGGGAGGAGTCCCTCCCCAAGTCGGCCTTGGGAGGCGCGCCGGCCAAGGGGACTCCTCCCCCAAGTCGGTCTCCACCTCCTCCTCTTTTCCCACTTCCCAAAATTGCCGTTTGACTTTCAAACTGGCCGTTTGACTTTTCAATTTAGGATTTAAATAAAACCCTTTATTTTGGACAGCAAGAATACTTAGTACATGATGCAATCATTCCAATATGCAATGACACATTCATGTACCCCTTCCCCCTCCGGAGTGCCGGACATTCCGGGACCTTCTAGAATGTTCCCGATGAAAACACCGGAACCATTCCCCAACTCCGAAATGGGACTTTCCTTATATGAATCTTATTCTCCGGACCATTCCGGATCTCCTCGTGATATCCCGGATCCCATCCGAGACTCCGAACAACATTCGGTCTCTTTCTCATAATACCATAACTACTCAAAACAACGTCGAATCCTTAAGTGTGTCTCCCTACGGTTCGTGAATTATGCAGACATGATCGAGACACTTCTCCGAACAATAACCAATAGAGGAATCTGGAAATTCATATGGCTCCCACATATTTCTACGATTACTTTGCGATCGAATGAACCACTTACATACGATACCAATTTCCCTTTGTCTCACGATATGTTACTTATCCGAGGTTATGATCGTCGGTATCTCTGCATACCTAGTTCATCCTCGTTACTGATAAGTACTCTTTTCTCGTTCCCGTGATATGTGATCCCTTGTGACCAAGTCACATGCTTGCAAGCTAATTGGATGACATTTCACCGAGAGGGCCCAGAGAATATCTATCCGTCATGTGGATGGACAAATCCCACTCTTGATCCATGTGTTTCAACCAATACTTTCCAAACACTCAATGCCACCTTTATAGCCACCCTGTTACGGTGTGGTGTTTGATGACATCAAAGCATCCATCCAGTAAAGGTGATATGCATGATCTCATGGTCGAAGGAATTAGGTTACTATGTATCAGAAAGCATATAGCAATTGAACTATTGAAATGACTTGATCTTTATGCTACGCTTGTCTATAGGAGTATGTCCACCATATCATTCTCCTAACGATATGATCTTGTTGTTGATAACATCTCAATGTTTATGATAGGGAAACCACAATCATCAATCAACCAACAAGCTAGTGAAGTATAGAGGCTATACTAGGGACTTCAAATTAAGTTTACAAATCACACAAGTATTAATGGTTTCCTTGTTAATACTATTATAGCATGAATGTAAACATTTATCATAAACACAAAGATATAATAATAACTACATTTATTATTGCCTCTAGGGCATATCTCCAACAGTCTCCCACTTGCACTAGAGTCATCCAATCTAGATTACATGGTAATATACCGAACACCCATGGCAGTTTGGTGTTGGTCATGTTTTGCCCTCGGGAGAGGTTTAGTCAACGGATCCGCCACATTCAGATCTGTGTGTACTTTGCAAATCTTTATATCCCCATCCTGGATATGTTCTCGAATAGCGTGAAAACGCAGCTTGATATGCTTCAGCTTCTTGTGTGACCTTGGTTCTTGCGCATTGGCTATGGCGCCCATGTTATCACAGTAGATAGACATTGGGTCCAGCGCACTAGGAACCACACCCAGCTCTGTAATGAACTCTTTCATCCATATCGCTTCTTGTGAAGCCTCCGAAGCAGCCATGTATTCCGATTCAGTTGAAGATCTTGCCACAACGCTTTGCTTTGCACTCCTCCAGCTAACTGCTGCACCATTCAAAATAAATACGTATCCAGATTGTGATTTAGAATCATCCGGATCGGTGTTCCAACTAGCATCGGTGTAACCATTAACAACGAGCTGTTCATCACCTCCATAAGAAAGAACCATATCCTTAGTTCTTCTCAAGTACTTAAGGATGTTTTTGACCGCTGTCCAATGATCCACTCCTGGATCACTTTGATATCTGCTAGTTAGACTAACAGCATATGCGATGTCGGGTCTAGTACATAGCATGGCATACATTAGAGATCCTATGGCTGAGGCATAGGGAGTTTTACTCATCCTTTCTCTATCTTCTGCCGATGTCGGACTTTGAGTTTTACTCAAGGTCGTATTGGGCAACATGGGCAAGAACCCTTTCTTGCTATCTTCCATTCCAAACCTCTTTAGAACTTTGTCCAAATATGTACTTTGTGACAATGATATTTGGCGTTTCGATCTATCTCTATAAATCTTTATGCCTAATATGTAAGCTGCTTCGCCAAGATCCTTCATTGAAAAACTATTATTCAAATACTCTTTGACACTATTAAGAAGGTCTACATCATTCCCAATCAACAATATGTCATCCACATACAGTATTAAGAATGCTACAGCGCTCCCACTCACTTTCTTGTAAATACAAGCTTCTCCATAAGTTTGTAAAAAACCAAAACTTTTGATTACCTTATCAAAGCGTTGATTCCAACCGGGATGCTTGCTTCAATCCATAGATGGACCGTTGAAGCTTGCATACCTTGTTAGCATCTTTAGGATCGACAAAACCTTTGGGTTGTATCATATACAACTCTTCATCAATGTCTCCATTGAGGAATGCTGTTTTGACATCCATCTGCCATATCTCATAATCATAATATGCAGCGATTGCTAACATAATCCTCACAGACTTAAGCTTCGCTACCGGTGAGAAAGTCTCATCGTAGTCAACTCCTTGAATTTGTCGAAACCCTTTTGCGACAAGTCGAGCTTTATAGACAGTAACATTACCATCAGCATCTGTTTTCTTCTTGAAAATCCATTTGTTCTCGACAGCCTTCCGGCCATCCGGTAAGTCCACCAAAGTCCATACTTGGTTTTCGTACATGGATCCAATCTCGGATTTCATGGCTTCTTGCCATTTATTGGAATCTGGGCTCATCATCGCTTCCTCATATGTCTCGGGGTCGGTGTTGTCCACCAACATGACATTCATAACGGAATCATACCAATCTGGAGTGGTACGAGTTCTTGTTGACCTCCGAGGTTCTGTAGCAACTTCAACCGAAGTTTCATGATCACCATCATTAGCTTCCTCTCTTATTGGTGCAGGCACCACAGGAACTTCTTCCGGTCTTTGCGCTACTCAATTTCGAGAAAATGTTCGACAACCTCGTCGAGTTCTACTTTCCTTCCAGTAACTTCTTTCGAGAGATATTCCTTCTCTAGAAATGATCCATTCTTAGGAACGAAGATTTTGCCTTATGTTCTATGATATATTGTATACCCAATAGTTTCCTTCGGGTATCCTATGAAGACGCATTTTCCGCTTTGGGTTCAAGCTTGTCCGGCTGTAACTTCTTTACATAGGCTTCGCATCCCCAAATTTTAAGGAACGACAATTTAGGTTTCTTCCCAAACCATAATTCATACGGTGTCGTTTCAACGGATTTAGATGGTGCCCTATTTAAAGTGAATGCGGCTGTTTCTAATGCATAACCCCAAAATGATAGTGGTAAATCTGTAAGTGACATCATAGAACGAACCATATCTAAGAGAGTTCGATTCTGACGTTCGAGACACACCATTACTGTTGTGGTGTTCGGCGGTGTCAATCGCTGAAATTATTCCACATTTCTTCAAATGCTCGCCAAACTCGTAACTTAGATATTCACCTCCACGATCGAGTAGAAACTTAATCTTCTTGTTACGTTGATTCTCTACCTCACTTTGAAACTCCTTAAACTTCTCGAAAGTTTGGGACTTATGTTTCATGAAATAGATATACCCATATCTACTCAAATCATCCGTGAAGGTAAGAACATAACGATAACCACGCGCGATGCTACACTCATTGGACCACATACATCGGTATGTATGATTTCCAATAAGTCCGTAGCTCGCTCCATCATACCGTAAATGGAGTCTTAGTCATTTTACCCATCGGACATGCTTCGCATCTTTCAAGTGATTCAAAATCAAGTGATTCAAGAAGTCCATCGAATGGAGTTTCTTCATACTTCACTCCAATGTGACCAAGGCAGCGATTGCCACATATAGGTCGAGTTATCGCTTGATTTCAATCGTTTAGCTTCAATGTTATTAATATGTGTATTTCCACTATCGAGATTCAATATGAATAGACCATCTATCAAAGGTGCATGTGCATGAAACATGTTACTCATATAAATCGAACAACCATTATTCTCGGATTTAAACAAGTAACCGTCTCGCAATAAACAAGATCCTGATATAATGTTCATGCTTAACGCAGGCACCAAATAACAATTATTTAAGTATAAAACTAATCCCGATGGTAGATGAAGAGGTAGCGTGCGATGCGATCACATCAACCTTTGATCCATTTCCTACGCGCATCGTCACCTCGTTCTTCACTAGCTTCCGTCTATTCTGCAGTTCCTGTTTCGAGTTACAAATATGAGCAACCGAACCAGTATCAAATACCCAGGCACTACTACGAGTACTAGTGAGATACACATCAATAACATGTATATCAGATATACCTTTCTTCTTGATGTTGCCGTTCTTCAAATCTGCCAAGTACCTTGGGCAATTCCGCTTCGATGACCTTCTCCCTTGCGGTAAAGCATTCAGTTTCAGGCTTAGGTCCAGCCTTGGTCTTCTTAAATCGTGGTAACTTTCTTACCACCCTTCTTGAAGTGTCCCTTTGCTTAGACTTGCCTTTCTTGAATTTGGTGGTCTTATTGACCATCAACACTTGGTGCTCTTTCTTGATCTCCACTTGCAGATTTTAACATAGCAAATAGTTCGCAACTCTTTGTTCATGTTCGCATGTTGTAGTTCATCACAAAGTTCTTGTAACTTGGTGGTAGTGATTGGAGTATCGGTAAACTCCCAAAGTATTAGGAATCACTATACCCAAACTTTGAAGTTTATTTGCGTGCCCGGACATCTTAAGCACATGCTCACTAAGAGCTACCCTCTTCCATCTTGCAGTTAAAGAACTTTTCGAAGCTTCATAACTTTCAATTGCCGCATGAGTCTCAAAGATTAATTTGAGATCCTCGACAATATCATATGGATCGACTCTTCAAACCTTTTCTCAAGCTCCGATTCTAAACCATACAAGATAGCACACTGAACTATGGAGTACTGATTCTTCGGCGAGGTAAACATTCTTTACTTCATCGGTAGCATCAGCAGCAGTGGGTCACCTAGCGGTGCATCCAGCACATAGGTCAAATTACCATTTGTGAGGACAATCCTCAAATTGCGGAACCAATCCATGAAGTTGCTTCCATTGTTTTTCAACTTTTCTTTCTCTAGGGCATTAAAATTGATGGTAGGGCTGCCATTGATCTACAACATATTTGCAATAGTTTAGACTAAGTTTATGACAAATTGAGTTCAAATTAATTAATGAAATTAAACTAGGTGAACTCCCACTCAAAACAACATCCCTCACATTGTTTTAGTGATCACACGAACCAAATCCACTACATCAACACCGATCATCACGAGAGTTGATATAGTTTCAATGGCGAACAATCATCATGTTCATCATATCTACTATATGATTCATGCTTTACCTTTCGGCGATCCGTGTTCTGAGACCATGTGCATACATGCTAGGCTCGTCAAGATCAAACCTTAGCTTCGCATAAGCAAATCTGGCTTGCTTACGTTGTATTCACCGGAATCAAAGACACCCTATCATCTAGTGGTTCTTCGAAGCAGCAATATTTTGCAACTGTGCATACTAAGGGTGAACACTTTAGAACTTGAAATTTATGTGTATGAGGGATCATCTTATAATGCTACCATCGTCTACTAAGCAATACAAGATGCATAAAGGATTAACATCACATGCAATTCATAATATGTGATATGATATGGCCTTTCTTCTTTGTGCTTCCGATCTCCATCTTCAAGCACGAACATGATCTCCATCATCACCGGCATAGCATCAAGGTCAATGACGCTTCTTCATGGTTGTCGTCCGCCAGATTCAACTATTACAACTATTTTGAATAGACACGCAGGTCTTAATAGAAATTAAAGACAACCATATGGCTCCTGCCGGTTGCCAACTTACAATAAGGAACATTGCATACATCAAATATAATCACAATCATGGCCATATCACATCACTTCACACCCCTGCAAAACAAAGTTAGACGCCTCTACTTTCTTTGCATATTTTACGTGGTTTGGGGCTTTCAATAAGTGTCGTTCTAACTTACGAACAAGAACCACAACATTGATACTAGCATTGTTGATCACCCGTTGTAAATTGGATCTTTACTATGCTAGGAGAAAGCAGCACCATAAAGCCACTTATGCAAAACGAGTTGCATGTCAAGCGTGGAGCAAGTCTCATGAACGATGTCATGTAAGGTTAGCCCGGGCCGCTTCATCCCAACATACCGCAAGATGCAAAGTACACGAAAAGCAATCTACAATAAAAGCATCAACGCCCACAATGACCATTGTGTTCTACTCGTGCAACAGATCTACATATAGACACGGCTCTGATACCACTGTAGGGGTTCGTAGCATGGAAAACAAAAATTTTCTATCGCATACAAACAAACAAGCCAAGATCTATCTACTAGATTGTAGCAACGAGTCGATGGAATAACTCACCCTCGAAGATTCCAAAGTGTTTAACGAGAGCAGATTCTCGTGGGTGATGTAGTCGTACTCTTTCCGATCTCAAGATCGCGTAGACGATCCTTCCGGCGCCACGTTCCGGCAGCGCTCCATGATCGGTCACACGTTCGGTTTCGGCGAAGACCTTCCTCTCCCTTGTTCCAGCGAGCAGCGGAGGTTGTAGCACTCTCCTCGCGATTCCGAAGACAACGGCTGGCGGCGTGGTACCGGAGGTAGAGGGAGATCCCTTGCAGGCTTCGCCTTAGCCGGCAAGTAGTATGGTGGAGCTTATGAGAGAGGCTATTAGTGGTCTAGTAATTAGACACACCAATTAGAGGGCTCTAAACCAATTAGAAGGCTCTAAACCGAATAGCTCTAAACCGGGGTCTAGATCTAGGGTTTAGTTTAGAGGATAGGAAACTTGTGTGTCTAGGAGGGGAGGCCCTGCCCTTGCTTTTATAGGTGGGAGGGCCGGCGGCCAAGGGGAGGAGTCCCTCCCCAAGTCGGCCTTGGGAGGCGCGCCGGCCAAGGGGGCTCCTCCCCCAAGTCGGTCTCCACCTCCTCCTCTTTTCCCACTTCCCAAAATTGCCGTTTGACTTTCAAACTGGCCGTTTGACTTTTCAATTTAGGATTTAAATAAAACCCTTTATTTTGGACAGCAAGAATACTTAGTACATGATGCAATCATTCCAATATGCAATGACACATTCATGTACCCCTTCCCTCCCCAGTCTTGGGACATTCGGACCTTCTAGAATGTTCCCGATGAAAACACCGGAACCATTCCCCAACTCCGAAATGGGACTTTCCTTATATGAATCTTATTCTCCGGACCATTCCGGATCTCCTCGTGATATCCCGGATCCCATCCAAGACTCCGAACAACATTCGGTCTCTTTCTCATAATACCATAACTACTCAAAACAACGTCGAATCCTTAAGTGTGTCTCCCTACGGTTCGTGAATTATGCAGACATGATCGAGACACTTTTCCGAACAATAACCAATAGAGGAATCTGGAAATTCATATGGCTCCCACATATTTCTACGATTACTTTGCGATCGAATGAACCACTTACATACGATACCAATTTCCCTTTGTCTCACGATATGTTACTTATCCGAGGTTATGATCGTCGGTATCTCTGCATACCTAGTTCATCCTCGTTACTGATAAGTACTCTTTTCTCGTTCCCGTGATATGTGATCCCTTGTGACCAAGTCACATGCTTGCAAGCTAATTGGATGACATTTCATCGAGAGGGCCCAGAGAATATCTATCCGTCATGTGGATGGACAAATCCCACTCTTGATCCATGTGTTTCAACCAATACTTTCCAAACACTCAATGCCACCTTTATAGCCACCCTATTACGGTGTGGTGTTTGATGACATCAAAGCATCCATCCAGTAAAGGTGATATGCATGATCTCATGGTCGAAGGAATTAGGTTACTATGTATCAGAAAGCATATAGCAATTGAACTATTGAAATGACTTGATCTTTATGCTATGCTTGTCTATAGGAGTATGTCCACCATATCATTCTCCTAACGATATGATCTTGTTGTTGATAACATCTCAATGTTTATGATAGGGAAACCACAATCATCAATCAACCAACAAGCTAGTGAAGTATAGAGGCTATACTAGGGACTTCAAATTAAGTTTACAAATCACACAAGTATTAATGGTTTCCTTGTTAATACTATTATAGCATGAATGTAAACATTTATCATAAACACAAAGATATAATAATAACTACATTTATTATTGCCTCTAGGGCATATCTCCAACAATGTACACATAAAATAATAGCACCAAAATCACATACATAATAAATACAAGCAAAAATATATGGATGCATGCATAATGCCATGAGATGATTTTCTACACCAAACAAGACAAGTGCACAGTACTGAATCATAAACAAGTTCAAAACTTGCCAAAATAACTTTATTTGAATACTAGAACATTTTCCAATTAATTTCTATACTCAAATTATGCCTACAAATGTTTCTGCAAAAACAACCATTTTCACAGAGGCAAAACATTAAACACACTGCATAGATGGAAAGGATATTCTCTTCTAATTCCATTGATATAAAATTTGTCAAATTTGGACGTGGCATTCAAAAGTTATGAATTAAACAAGTTTAACATCTAATAGATCTAATTCAAACTTTTTAAGACAAAAGTCGTGCCACGCGGCAGTCTCTGGTTGGCTGGTACCGCTTCGCGCTGGATCGCGCTCGCGTACCGTCAGATCAACTTAACATCTAACGGCTCAGATCTAATCGTACCTCTTCGTTTAAGTGGATCTATCGCATCCACTGGATCTAAATCGAACGGCCTAAAACTACTAACCCTAAACGGGCGGCGCTAGCGGCGGCGACACGCGGCGGCGTCCTCAGTCAGTGGCGGAGCCGGCGAACTAGGTCGCGTGGGGAGGTGTGAGGATGCTCACCAGAATCGCCGTGATGAGGAGATGCTCGACGTGTGCTCGGTTGGCGAAGGGGCGCTCGGGGTCATCGTGGATTGCTCGTCGGAGAAGTCCCTGGCGACGGTGTTCTCTGTTGGCGACGGAGTCGACGTTCTAGTCCATGCTAAGACGAAAAAAGGGTGACGTTAGATGTGTAGGATGCCGGGGATCACACGCGTATCAAACAGAGGGAGAGGGGAAGCTGGGTCTTACGGGGAATGGTCGCCGGAGTTCGAACAGACGGTGGAGGAGTTCAGTCGATGACGCTGCCGAGGCTACAGAGCATGCACGAGCAAACGAAGGGTGTCAGTAGGTGCGCATGAGGATGCAGAATCATCTACTCTGAACCATAGGTAGAGGGGACTGTGGGGCTTACTAGAATTCAACGACAAACTCGTCGGAGCAGAGGGGCGTCCAGAGAGAAATCCGAGCAGCCTGGTGGCTCCGGTGGGGTGTGGTTTGGGGGAAAAGGAGGAGGGCGGCATGGTGCTTAAGTAGGCGAGGACGCGGGCGTGAATTACTTGAGCATTGAACGGGAATTGAAGCCGCGAATCAATCAGGAAACGGCCGAGTGATTTGGGGGAGGAACTCGTCGCTGGGTGGAGACGATGACCGTTGCGTGGGCCGCGTTGTCAGCGAGAGAAAAAGAGAGGAGGCGGGGTCCCTGCGTCAGCGACTCTGTGGGTGTGTTTGCGGGTAAAGGAAAAAGCTTCACGGGAGGGAGTTGCTGGGCTAGATGGGTCGACTGGGCTGGGTTGGGCCAGATTGGCTGATTGATTTATTTTTTTCCTCCTTTCACTTTTCTTTTTCTGTTTGATTATCTAGAAATGGTTTTCACACTCTAATTCAAACAAGTTTGATTTCAAAACTTCTCTGGATTTTTGTACGGGGAACTTTGTACTCAAATGTGTGTTAAACACTTCTGTTTACTCAAACACACTTTGAACACTTGAGAAAATAAAATAAAACCAAGCCTTATGGGATATAAATAATAAACATAAAGTTGGTCTTATTTTCATACTTTGTTTTGAAAACTTTGCCCAAGCTTTTGAAAGCACTTATCTTTGAACTCAAAACTTTACTGAATGAAATAAATACTTTTCTCATTAGAAGGTAGCACTAAGGCTAGAGAATACTTACATAAAATAATGAGCAACATATGCTCCTGATTTTGAAATGGTTTTGAAAAGGAAACCCTAAATGATCATGGATGCATGGATGATAGGCATGAGTTTTGAAACATGATTTTAGGGATGTTACAAATCTAACCCCTTAAGGTGAATCTCTCCCTCGAGATTCGGGTTGTCTAGCAAATAGGTGAGGGTGGTCTTTCTGAAGATCATCTTCTCTTTCCCAGGTTGCTTCTTCTTCGGAATGATGGTTCCATTGAACCTTGCAGAATTTGATAGTCTTAGTCCGAGTAACTCTTTCTGCAGTCTCAAGAATCTTGATAGGTTTCTCCTCATAGGTGAGGTCACTTTCCAATTGGACCTCTTCCAAAGGTATAGTATCCTTCAAAGAAGTCTCTTCCATTTCTGGATATTTCTTAAGCTGACTCACATGAAACACATTATGAACGGCAGACAAAGATTCTGGCAATTCAATCTCATAAGCGACTTCTCCTTTACGACTCAGAATCTTGAATGGTCCAACATATCTTGGGGCCAATTTACCTTTGACACCAAACCTCTTCACTCCACGAAGTGGTGACACTCTAAGATAAGCTCTATCACCTACTTCATAGGTGACTTCTCTACGCTTAGGATCTGCGTAGCTCTTTTGTCGGGATTGTGCTATCTTTAGTCTGTCCTTAACTATCTTGACTTTCTCTTCAGCCTCTTTAATTAGTTCTGGTCCGAACAAACTTCTTTCTTCCACACCATTCCATAGCAATGGGGTGGTACACTTTCTCCCATAGAGAAACTCAAATGGTGCCATCTCAATACTGGCTTGATAGCTGTTATTGTAAGAGAATTCTGCGTAAGGTAGACTTTCATCCCAACTGGCTCCATAGTCTAGAGCACATGCCCTCAACATATCTTCAAGAATCTGATTGGTCCTTTACATCGTCCATCACCGAGGATGAAATGCAGTGCTGAATTCCAACCTTGTTCCTAATGACTCATGTAATTGCCTCCAAAAATGAGAAGTGAATTGAGTTCCCCTATCAGACACAATACTCTTGGGTACTCCATGTAGACATACAATTCTACTCATATAGATCTTGGCTAACTTAGCACTTGTGTAGGTTGTCTTCACGGGTATAAAATGAGCCACTTTAGTTAGGCGATCCACTACTACCCAAATGGAATCATATCCTGACCTGGTCCTTGGAAATCCGGTGATGAAATCCATACCAATCTTGTCCCACTTCCAATCAGGAATAGGTAGTGGTTGTAACAATCCTGCTGGTTTCTGATGTTCCGCTTTCACTCTACTACATACATCACACAAAGCAATATGTTCGGCGATGTCCTTCTTGAGATTATTCCACCAAAACCTTTCCTTCATATCCATGTACATTTTGGTGTTACCTGGATGAATGGAATATGGTGAGTTGTGGGCTTCTTGTAAAATCAGTTTTCGAAGCTCCGGATCTTGTGGAACACAGATATGTTTTCCATGCCATAAAGTACCCTGTTCGTCTTCATGGAATCCTTTGGCTTTCCCTTTGCCAATGTTTTCCTTAATCTCTTCAATTTCCTTGTCTGTCTTTTGGGCTTCTTTGATCTTGTCCAATAAAGTGGGTTGAACATCCAAAGACATGAGATGTTCCTCAGGCACAATCTCCAATTGATATTTCTGAATTGGGTACACAGATCATCTGGCAATTCTCCCTTAGTAAGGCCATTCACAAAAACTTTACGGCTTAGAGCATCCGCTACAACATTTGCTTTACAGGGATGGTATTGCAAACTCAAGTCATAGTCCTTGATGAGTTCTAGCCATCTTCTTTGTCTCATGTTAATTTCTTTCTGGGTGAAGATATACTTCAAACTCTTGTGATCTGTGAACACTTCACATCGCTTTCCTAAAAGATAATGTCTCCATGTTTTGAGTGCATGGACAACAGAGGCTAACTCTAAATCATGAGTAGGGTAGTTTACTTCATGAGTTTTGAGTTGTCTCGAGGCATAAGCCACAACTTTCCCTTCTTGCATAAGTACTGCACCTAATCCATGATGAGATGCGTCACAATACACTTGGAAATCTTTCTCCAAATATGGCAAACATAAGACTGGTGCTGTCACTAGTCTCTTCTTTAATTCTTGAAAGCTGAGTTCACAACCTTCAGACCAAGCAAATTCCTTGTCCTTCTTTAGCAACTCTGTCATTGGCTTAGCTACCTTGGAGAAATTCTCAATAAATCTTCTGTAGTATCCTTCCAAGCCAAGGAAACTACGAACCTCTTTCACTGACTTGGGAGATTCCCATTCAGTTACAGCTGAAACTTTAACAGGATCAACTGCTACACCATCTCCTGACACAACGTGTCCAAGAAATCCAACTTCATTTAACCAAAATTCACACTTGCTGAATTTGGCATACAGCTTATGCTCTCTAAGCTTCTCAAGTATCAAACGTAGATGTCCTTCATGCTCTTCTTTGCTCTTGGAGTAGATTAGAATGTCATCGATGAATACGACAACAAACTTGTCAAGGAACTCCATGAACACCTTGTTCATCATATTCATGAAATAAGCTGGTGCGTTGGTCAAACCAAATGGCATCACTGTATACTCATACAATCCATACCTTGTGGTGAAAGCTGTCTTAGGTATGTCTTGTTCTCTTATCTTGAGCTGGAAATAACCTGACCGGAGATCAATCTTTGAGAACACACAAGCTCCTTCTAACTGATCAAACAAGTCATTGATTCTTGGCAAAGGGTATTTGTTCTTGATAGTCACCTCATTGAGTGAACGGTAATCTATGCATAACCTTTGACTTCTATCTTTCTTTTCCACAAACAAAACTGATGCTCCCCAAGATGAAGAACTTGGTTGGATAAAACCTTTCCAAGCTGTTTCTTGAGTTCTTTCAACTCATCCACTGACATCTTGTACGGTCTCTTTGCTATTGGTCCAGATCCTGGTAGCAAATCAATAAGAAATTCCACATCTCTATCTGGTGGCATTCCCGGCAATTCTTCCGGAAACACATCCGGATATTCACTCATAATAGGCACACTGTCTATGCTAACCCCCTTAAGAGAATTTAGCTTACTCCCTTTTGATTCAAAGTTAGACTTGAACCTAATCCTTTTCTTTTCCGGGGTTGTGAGTGCAACAGTACGATTGGCACAATCTAGTACTCCGTCATACTTGGTCATCCAATCCATTCCCAAAATTACATCCAGTCCTTGGGAATCTAGGATTATCAGACTCACTGGAAACTTATGTTTTCCAAACTCTATCACTAGATCCAGGCATCCAAGGCTTACTATCATATCTCCACCTGGAGAACTTACTTTTATTGGACACCCAATGTTTTTAGTTGAAAACCCATTTCTATCAACAAATGCTTTTGATATGAATGAATGCGATGCTCCGGTATCAAAAAGAACAAGTGCTGGAATAGAATTGAGTTTGAACTTACCAGCCACAACATCTGGCTCTTCATAGATTTCCTCCACATTGATGTGGTTCACTTGCCCTTTCTGGAAAGGGTTGGGCTTGTTGGGTCCTTCATTTGCATAATGCCCCATTTTCTTGCACTTGAAGCATTCAACCTGACTAAGATCCTTCTTGAAAGGCTGGCTTCCACTGCCACTTCCACTTCCATTGCGGTGGCTATTATATCCACCTTTGTGATTCTTGTACTTATCGTTGTCATGACTATGGTTGTTCTTGTTTCATGATAACGGTTGTGGTTGTGGTGCTTGTTGAACTTCCCATGCTTGTGGGATCCAGAACTCCCACTGTCATCATAATGGGAATGCTTGTGAGACGATCCCGAGCTGTGCTTGTCAGAGTGCTTTCTCTTCCTGCTTTCAACTTGTTTCATCTTGCTCTCCAAAATAGCAGCCTTGTCACAAAGAGACTAGTATGTGGGAACATAGGCCACAGCTAACTGCAGGTTCAATTCATCATTCAACCCTTCAAGAAACTTTTCCTTCCTCTTAGCATCAGTGTCAACTTCATCCGGTGCATATCGCGCCAGATTGTTGAACTCCTCAATATATTCAGCCACACTGCGGTGGCGCTGCTTCAAGTTATGGAACTCTTTATTATTCAAACTCATCACTCCGGATGAGATGTGAGCAGTACGGAAACCATCTTCAAAGATATCCCATGTCACATCCTCAATGGGAGTGGTGATCTAGAAGTTATCCCACCAAGTGGCTGCTGGTCCTTCCAACAAGTGTGCTGCAAATCTGACTTTCTCTTCATCAGTACAACCAACAGTTACCAAGTCCTTGTTCACAGAGCGTAGCCAATCATTGGCCACCATAGGATCAGTAGTTCCTGAGAACTTTGCTGGCCTCAGTCTTAAGAACCTGGTAAGCATGTCAAAACCCGGTGGGTTGTTCTGATTGTTGTTGTTGTTATTGTTATTATTATTATTGTTGTTGTTATTGTTGTTGTTGTTGTTGTTGTTGTTGTTGTTGTTGTTGTTGTTCTGATTCTGGATGAAAGTAGTCATCATTTGCATCAACTGAGTCTGAGTTGTCATCATCTGCTGCATCTCAGGGGTGATGTTGTTGTTGTTGGGGTTGGGATTGGCACGTCGGGGAGGCATCTGTGGTTTTCAATAAGGATAAGAATGAGATACCCATAGATGCTAACATGCACAATACATCACATAACAATCATCCAACAAATATGCATCAAGTAGTAAAAGTTCAACAACACAGACAACATGTTTTAGAAAGTAAACACACAAATAGCAAGCCATCCACATGTTGGATGGTCATTGTGACTCAATAATCAAAGACATGATAAATAAAGGTAAATGAGTAGTCATCACTACTCCTCTGCATCAACCTCCTCATCAACAAATGTAAGACCTGCATTCTCCATAGCGGTCTTGTATTCGTCGACATTGGTGGTCAAGGTCTCTACTTTGGCTTTGAGAGCCCTCTTCTGTGAACGAAGCCTCTCAATCACAGTCTGCTGATGCTCGAGGTTGAAGTCCTTGGCCTCTAGTTCTGCAGTCATGTCTCGAATCCTCTTGTTCTTATCTTGGACTCACTTCTCTTGACTCTTGAACTTTCTATCCCGACTCTCAAACTTGGCCTCCATTTCTTTGACTATCTCATATTGCTCCGCGAAGATCTTGTCCTTCTCACGAAGCTGCACCTGGAGTTCGTCATTGCTAAGCATGACGTTGGTCCTATCAGTGTCTAGGTGCCTAAGAAGAACCTCTAAGTCCTGGAGGTATAAACAAATTGGCTCTACCGTCTCTCTCGAAGTATCCTCAAAGTCAATGGCCTCACCATCCTCATCACGTCTACCAAAGGCGTGGAAGTGAGTACCTCTAACCTCTCGAGAGTGTATCCCTAGTAAACGTCCAAGCAAATCATGCATGACTACCTCTAGGCCTCTCTCCTTGTCATCATGCATGAGCTTGAAGATGATGGCCTCCGTGGCTGGCTCAGTCTGGCGTCCTGGCTGATTAACCTTGAAGCCCCAAAGGTCTTTCCTCTCAAACTTGGTGAGGGGAAGCATCATGATAGTAGGAAGAGGGAGATTGAGCAGACTAGTGAGCTCAATAATACGAGTGCCAAAACGAGTTCCCTTGAACTCTTCAGCCATGCTGACAGTAACATTAGGCATCTATTTAATAAGATAGAAAAAGTTAGAATCAACACAATTTAAGACAAATCACAAGACAAGGCATCACATGCATAACTTTGGAAATCAAAACACACAAGTCATGGCATACATGGATCCATTACAAACAACCAAGGTTCAACTTATTTTAAACAACATTTGGGAAATAAAATGATAAGTGTGGTGGTCCAACTAATGAGGTACATTACAATCCCATCTCACTTGCCAAGTTGGCTAACAGGGCATCCCAAGAGGCAATCTGTTTATCTAGATCACATGACTCCATTGCTAAGTCTATGATGTCCTTCCTTAAACTTTGGTTGGTAGCCTCTAACTCTTGGGTATGCTTCTTTTCTTCCCTAAGGTCATTCTGGGTGTTAAGCATTCTGCACTTGATTCTATCACCAAGTTCTTTGATGGCTTTCGAAGCTGCATCCCTTGCTGAATCAAAGAATGTGGTGTGCATCACTGAGTTGGTGACCATGTAGAATCCTGAGTCCATGTGGTTGTCTTCCTTGTTTTTATACAAGTGAAGTTGCACCCACCAGTACTCAACTCCTTCATCCATCACAGGAAAACCTTTGTACACATCTGCACCATGTATTCCCATGGCAACCATGAGGTCCTTGAGAGCCTTGGGGAATTCTGTCTCGCATTCCAAAGTCATAGTCATGAGAGGTCCCTTCTTCGCGGCTTCGTTGATGGAGTTCATCGACAAATAGAGATGAGAAAGAAGATTAGAAAAGTTTATGAGAAGAAAATACAAGTCTGGAAGTTGTTGAAAAAAATTCCTTAGTGGTTTCCAATCCTAGGGTCATAATCCTACATGTAACACAGTGCTCTGATACCATCTGTAAGATCCCTCCTTTGTAAAGGAAAGAATCCCTGTGATTGCAATGCTAGTCCCTGGATCAATGCTAGCATCCACAGTTTAAGATGAAGTACACAGAAACAAAGGTCATTATTACAAGTCATTCCAGAGACAAACATAGTCTTTTACAACTCCATGGCCACAGGCCTAGTACAAGAGTTTAAATATGTAATAAGATAAATAAGTCTTCATCTTCATGTGCCACAGGCAAGCATGTTGAGTGTAGACTCATAACCCCTAATCACCATCAGAATAACCTGCAACATCACAAGTTACAGCCACAGTGGGTCAATACATTGGAATAGTATTGGCAAGTGATACCTCAGTAGAATATTGGTAGACTAGATACTATATGCATTTTGGCTAAGTGTAGCTTAGGCTTTCTCTGCTCAAAATAGGTTTTACTTATTAGTTGAAAACACTAAGTTTTTCTTTGTCAAAATCTTTCCCAAGGAACCACCAATAGACATTGGGGACCTTCATCCTTGTTCAACCACAAGTTTTTGCTTAGAAATTGGGATGAGGAGATTCTTGATAGCTTCCATGTCTTGATGCTCAATTTGTCCAATACCAGGGACATGGCTGAGTACTTAGATTTCTTCCATCTGCAGAGGTTGTGCACTTTCCCCACAAGACTTGCTTTTCACCAAGACATGACCTTTCAGAAGCCTTCCCTTATACCAAATGGACGCGCTCCAACCTATCATCCCACTACCACCAACTGTCCAAATGGCTAAGTTATTGCAACCTATATGATCCAGGCAGAGCCCATATTGCCAAGTGGATGCACTAGAAGCTTCTTAACATATGGCATCTCAAATACCTTGGTTCCTGGGTGGCTTTCCACAAGTGAGATACACAAGGTAAACCATATAAATGGGCCTTGTGTAACCACTCAACATAAACCAATCCTTCCATTCCACCCAGGTGTTTCATTCACTTAGTTGTTTTATTAAACAAAACTCAAGTCCAAAGACTTTAGAAATATTTTCTCATAGTATGAATATATAAACACCCTTGGTTGCTACTAGCTAGGCTAAGCATGGCATTGATAAGACTTAGAAATATTTCTAGCAATTCTACAACTACTAGGATTTCCCAAGCATAGCATATAGATCAAAATATCCATGCAAGTCTAGCAAAATATTTCTAATGCATAGTTGAAAAACATAGGAATAAATCATAAAGCACCACTTGCCTTGGTAGTTTGGAGAGTAGCTACAATCCTCACAATCACAATCACTATTTGCACCAAAATCTACACATAAAATAATAGCACCAAAATCACAAACATAATAAATACAAGCAAAAATATATGGATGCATGCATAATGCCATGAGATAATTTTCTACACCAAACAAGACAAGTGCACAATACTGAATCATAAACAAGTTCAAAACTTGCCAAAATAACTTTATTTGAATACTAGAACATTTTCCAATTAATTTCTATACTCAAATTATGCCTACAAATGTTTCTGCAAAAACAACCATTTTCACAGAGGCAAAACATTAAACACATTGCATAGATGGAAAGGATTTTCTCTCCTGATTCCATTGATATAAAATTTGTCAAATTTGGACGTGGGATTCAAAAGTTATGAATTAAACAAGTTTAACATCTAATAGATCTAATTCAAACTTTTTAAGACAAAACTCGTGCCACGCGGCAGTCTCTGGTTGGCTGGTACCGCTTCGCGCTGGATCGCACTCGCGCACCGTCAGATCAACTTAACATCTAACGGCTCATATCTAATCGTACCTCTTTGTTTAAGTGGATCTATCGCATCCACTGGATCTAAATTGAACGGCCTAAAACTACTAACCCTAAACGGGCGGCGCTGGCAGCGACGACAGGTGGCGGCGTGCTCAGTCAGCGGCGGAGCCGGTGAACTAGGTCGCGCGGGGAGATGTGAGGATGCTCACCAGAATCGCCGTGATGAGGAGATGCTCGACGTGTGCTCGGTTGGCGAAGGGGCCGCTCGGGGTCGTCGTGGATTGCTCGTCGGAGAAGTCCCTGGCGACGGTGTTCTCTGTTGGGGATGGAGTCGACGTTCTGGGCCACGCTAAGACAAAAAAGGGTGCCGTTAGATGCGTAGGATGTTGGGGATCACACGCGTATCAAACAGAGGGAGAGGGGAAGCTGGGTCTTATGGGGAATGGTCGCCGGAGTTCAAACAGACGGTGGCGGAGTTCAGTCGATGACGCTGCCGAGGCTACAGAGCATGCGCGAGCAAACGGAGGGTGTCAGTAGGTGCGTATGAGGATGCAGAATCATCTAGTCTGAACCATAGGCAGAGGGGACTGCGGGGCTTACCGGAATTCGACGACGAACTCGTCGGAGCAGAGGGGCGTCCAGAGAGAAATCCGAGCAGCCTGGTGGCTCCGGTGGGGTGTGGTTTGGGGGAAAAGGAGGAGGGCAGCATGGTGCTTAAGTAGGCGAGGACGCAGGCGTGAATTACTCGAGCATTGAACGGGAATTGAAGCCGCGAATCAATCAGGAAACGGCCGAGTGATTTGGGGGAGGAACTCGTCGCCGGGTGGAGACGATGACTGTTGCATGGGCCGCGTTGTCAGTGAGAGAAAAAGAGAGGAGGTGGGGTCCCTGCGTCAGCGACTCTGTGGGTGTGTTTGCGGTTAAAGGAAAACACTTCGCGAGAGGGAGTTGCTGGGCTAGATGGGTCGACTGGGCTGGGTTGGGCCAGATTGGCTGATTGATTTATTTTTTTCCTCCTTTCACTTTTCTTTTTCTTTTTGATTTTCTAGAAATGGTTTTCAAACAAGTTTGATTTCAAAACTTCTCTGGATTTTTGTACAGGGAACTTTGTACTCAAATGTGTGTTAAACATTCTGTTTACTCAAACACACTTTGAACACTTGAGAAAATAAAATAAAACCAAGCCTTATGGGATATAAATAATAAACATAAAGTTGGTCTTATTTTCATACTTTGTTTTGAAAACTTTTCCCAAGCTTTTGAAAGCACTTAAGTTTGAACTCAAAACTTTACTGAATGAAATAAATACTTTTCTCATTAGAAGGTAGCACAAAGGCTAGAGAATACTTACATAAAATAATGAGCAACATATGCTCCTGATTTTGAAATGGTTTTGAAAAGGAAACCCTAAATGATCATGGATGCATGGATGATAGGCATGAGTTTTGAAACATGATTTTAGGGATGTTACATATTACCTTGTTATTAATAACATCCAATATTCATACTCAGGAAACCATGATCATCTATTAATCAACAAGCTAGTCTAACAAGAGGCTTTACTAGGGACTCTTTTATGTTTACAAAACACACAAGTATTAATGTTTACATTTAATACAATTATAGCATGGGATGTAAACATTTATGATAAACATAAAGATATGATAATAACCATTTTATTTTTGCCTCTTGGGCATATCTTCAATAGTCTGCCACTTGCACTAGAGTCAATAATCTAGTTCTGAAAAACTTGTGCATTGAATACCTATGGATTTCCGGTGTTATATTTACACGATCGCTGGTGGTCAACTGATCTTCGGATCCAACACTTTTAGGTCCGTGTGTAATTCCATGTCTTTGCGTCTCTACACATCACCCATTCTCCAATGAGATGGCATTATATAACTTTGGTCCTTTGGTGAGACCTTTAGTTCCTTTGGGATTAAACCATGTCGATACAATTGTTGTACAATATATCTTCATAGTACTAGCCCGCTGTGAACCACACTTAGTTTGATAAAAAAACTACTTGACACCAAAGCCCTCTTTAGCTGCTATACTAACATTTATATACTTAGCCTTTTGTTATCATCTGTCATAATGTCTTTAACTTTAGAACTCATCCAAATCCGTTATGGAACTTCCTTTCCATTACATTGTGCCACCCATAGTTTAAATTGAGATAAACTTAATATGTATCTTGTGGCAAAACTTATTATCAATTCAACACTTTACAATGAACTATCTATCTATTTGTCACCTCTACATAAATAACATATTCTTAGTTCTTCCAAAGATCATAAGAATATCCTTACTATCGTCCAATGATCATCTAATAAATTATTCTGGTATATTCTCATAATATTTAGAGCATAGGACATATCTGGATGTGTACATATCACATTATGATTAACCAAAATACTCTTTGTGATTTTATTCACCAAGTGTCAAAATATTTGGATCTCATATCACTTACCAAGTATCAATACACTTGAATTTTGATTCAATCCTTTCCATGCGACAAGAACCTTTCTTGTATTTTCTATATTGAACTATTTTAATATCTCATCTATCTACTCTTGGCACACCCATGTTAGAGCCTCAATCTATTCATATAGACATTGATGCCAAATATAAGGGCTTTGCCTATGTTTTTCATCGATATGAAATTCTTAACCCGTGTCAATAAAAGATACATCGTTTTCAATCAAAAATATGTCTTTCACATAATGTATTAGAACTATGTCTTAGCGCTCCCACTTAATTTCTTGTAAATGCAAGCATCTTCATCGTCTCTGATGAAATTA